>CAJNIZ010008164.1:0-10344 GCA_905231905.1 Symbiodinium pilosum
CTAGGGTTTAGGGTTTGGATGCTTAGGGTTTATGGGTTTAGGGTTTAGGGTTTAGGGGTTTAGGGGTTTAGGGTTTAGGGGTTTAGGGGTTTAGGGGTTTAGGGGCTTAGGGTTTAGGGTTTTTGGGCTTTAGGGTTTAGGGGTTTAGGGGTTTAGGGTATAGGGCTCTGGGGCTATATAGGAGTACAACATAGCAGTATAATATAGGGGTGCCTGGGGATGATGGAAAAGAAAATGGAAACTACTATTTAGGGTTCAGGGTTTGAGGTTTAGCCTACACTCAGGGTACCTAAACCCTAAATCCTAAACCCTAAACCGTGTGGTGGGGCCCGGGCTCCATACAAAGATCGTAGTGCCTTGGGGGGCGACCTTGGCCTGCCACAATTCATGGATTTTTTCTGCGAGGTAACCCATGTTGTGCGGTTTTGCCCATACATTATTCCCGCATCGTGGCCAGCAACAATCCCCACATATAGCAGGTCTAGGTTTGAGATACCCTTAGCAAGCTATGAGGAGGCAGAGACATGACTCCTGCAAGGTTGGGCAGTAATCAATCTTAACCCCTTCGTACATAGGGTTTAGGGCTTAGTTGTTTAGGGGTCGAGGCTTTAGGGTTTTAAGCAGTTCAGGCTTTAGGTTTTAGGGGTTAAGGGGCTGAGGGTTTAGGGGTTTAGGGTTTTGATATCCGTCTCAGCCTTTGCGGTAGCTATTTGGCTACTCCTTGGCAACCAGGGAGCCCGAGACTACATCAACCGAGCATCTGCAGCTGAGGTTGGGTACTGCCCCCACCCAGTAACAGTCTATATTAGGGGTCCTATAAAGGGCTATGTATAAGTATATTATAATGATTATCCAACTGTTAGTGAGGGGGGGCAGTACCCAAAGTTGAGGGTTTAGGGTTTCTCACGCCCCGGACCCCCTTATGTCAAAAACCTTCATATTTGATACTTCATTATTTAAATTGGATCTCAAAATGTCTGAGCCCTAAACCTTAAACCCTCAACCCCTAAACGCCTCAACCCTTAAACCCCGGATCCAAAACTCGGTGTCCCTACCTCCTAGACCCTCTAATCTTCACACTCGATTCCCTAAGCACTCAGGGCCAGAAAGACCTCTGAAGCGTTGTAACATGCCGAGTTCTGCCCATCATTAATCTATTGACTAAGTCCCCCATGGCTCTAAACCCTAAGCCCGGGAACCCTAAGCCCTAAACCCTAAGCCCTAAACCCTAGGCCCTAAACCCTAAGCCCTAAACCCCAAACCCTAAGCCCTGAACCTTAAACCCTAAACCCTAAGTAGCCCGAAGCGCCAAAATCTAGCAGTCCAATGGCGCCATGGGCGATGGATATCAGCGGCCCCCTGCCGCGCCCCTCACCTCCTTCCGCCGGCTGGCTTTGGATACGGTTTAGGCTTTAGGCGTTTAGGCGTTTAGGGGTTTAGGGGTTTAGGGGTTTAGGGTTTAGGAGGAACCTTAACCTTAAACCCTAAACGCTAAGCTCACCGAAATTGACGTTTGGGGCCAATATTTGACTGGGTGTTATGCGAGTTTCCGTATTAACTTTTGCCGTATAAGTTCTGTATTTACCTGGGCTGGACAGTTCAGGGGTTTAAGATTTAGGGTTCAGGGTAAATCAAGGGATCTTGGCACCCACCCCAACCAGTGTACTTGAGAATCAATTGGAAAGAAAAGCAGGAATGAAGTGAGAACTGAGATTGTGTGGTGCTGTATCGGTTAAGAGTTGAAGGGCTTGGCAGCTAGGTAGCGAAAAACCCTAGCTAAAGCCAGGTAATATCCTGCAGTATTTTCGCGTAGCTTTTGAGCTTCTGAGGTTAGGAATTTGGGGTTGAAGGGAATCTGGCGTTGAAGGTTCAGAATTCGGATTAGCCCTGCACCGAAGGATGTTGCTAAACCACAAGGACACTTTCTGCACAGTCTCATAAAGCCCTAAACCCTGAACCCCAAACCCAAAGCCCTAAACCCTACACCCTGAACTTGCAGAGGCCGTAAACGACTGGTTTATGGGCAGCTGCTGGGGTCGCGCGCTACCTGGCAGTACCCTCATGGAGCCACAAGCTAGGCGAATCAAATTTTAAACTAAATGAACCTCTTGTTTTTGTACAACGAAATGGAAACTAGAGTGGTACAGGGATTCAAGGGTGTAGGACTGGACTTGTATCTGTGGCTGCTACCATAGGAACTCTTAGCCGTAGTAGTAGTGATCTGACAGCAGTGGTAGTACGAACACAGCAACCGTTCGACATCTCAAGACCTACTGTATCCCCCAGCCATGACTTCTATACTGTAAAACCAAAACTCTAATCTATCGTCCCCCTTAAGTAGATGGAATACGGCTTTGGGTACCTTATAATAAGATCCCCATATACTCCATATTCTATCTACTCAAGGGGGGCTATAATCATGAAACTCTTAAATCCGAAGCCCAAAATCCTGAACACCCTCAACCCCGTCCTGCAGCTTTGTGGCTTCTACTCAGGATTCACAGGGGCGTTCCCGGGGACTGGAGGTGTTGGAGTCGACGCGGGCAGCCAGGCGTAGATCTCACGCAGTTTAGGGGCCGAGGGTATAGGGGTGTTGGGGATGAGCGTTTTGTGCGTTTAGGGTTCAGGGTTAAGGGATTAGGGTCTAGAGGTTAGGAATCAGGGCTTTGAATTTCAAGGCTAGACTGTGTTTCATAAGCCCCACAATAGAGGCATGCCAAATCAAAACCTTAAATGCAACTGCCAAGAGCCCAGAGACCATCCCAGTGGATTTGGGTCAATCCCCCCACCCAGTAATGGGTACCACAAGGGATTATTGTAGGTATGTTAAGGCCTTATAAACTCTGTGTTTAGGGCCTATTCCTACAGACGGCTTGCTATAAAGTACATCTCTCTCTAGAAAATAGTTGCCGTACAGCAGGGGGAAACATGTCAAACAGAGCATCAAATCATAGCATTTCCATTCCCTGCCCTCAGCCTAGGGTTCAGGTTTAGGGCTTAGGGTTTAGGGGCTAGGGTTAAGGGTTTACCCCCAGTCCTTAAAGAACTGCGGGTTTTGGGGGCTGAGGTGGTTTAAGATTAACTCTCTCCCAAAGTAATATGGGGAATTCCCAAAACGAGGGTCCCATCTTGGTACCTCCAAATATTAAATATAAGTGCTGTAATCTAATCCAGAACCAAAAATGGCACATACTTTTGAGAACAACCCAAATGGAACCCCAAGAGGGCACCTTAAAGACGTTGACGTGGGATTTCAAGTTAGTTGGGGCAGACTATGGGTTATTCGTACATGCTCCGAACACGTTCAAATATATCCCTCCTCATATTCCCTGAATAAGTGTCATCGTGTAGTTTAAGCCGGAATCCAATTCTAATGGTTCCAGGCCCCTACATTGCAACCCTATATACACCCAGTTTCCGTTTCATTTCCCATTGGATCCTCCATGATTTTGAATACAATCCCCCAACACCATCATAGTGTCCCAAATTCCCCCTTCTGTCATTACAGTATACTACACCCCAAAGCATTATTCTGCTTGCTCTGCCCCCTACACTGGGGGCAGTTAGTTCATGGCTTGCTAACAGGTTGAATTCCATCAGAACCTGTATACCTGTTCTTCCACCGTAACCTAATTAAGGGCCCCCAACTTCCCTAATGTGGTTTTAAATGGGTCATATGTAGAATTATGTTTGGGTTGCAGATGCCCAGAACCTCCAACGACCCGAAACCCTAAACCCTACGGCCTAAGTAAGGCCTCAGGCCTAAGCCCGAAGCCCTGCGGAGGGAAACGCTTGGCAGTCTCTCAAAAAAGTCCCAGCCCTACACCCTCAATCCTAAACTCCAAACTTTATGGGTTTAGGGTTTAGGGCTTAACCCTAAACCCTAAACCTGAAGAAGCAGGTTCCAGGTTGACCTGGTGGCGTACACTGCAGCCATCCATAGCGTACCTTTTCTGCGCTTGGAGGGGTCGGGATGGGCTTAGGGGTTTAGGGTTTACGGTTCAGAGTTTAGGGTTTACTTGAGCTCCGAAAAGTAAACAGAAGAACAGTTTTTGGGCCTCCATGGCTACTACACTCTTCCTGTGCCCCAAAGAACTATGTAGAACAACTGTTGTGTTTTTTGTTTTTGATATAGAAAACAGTTTTTGGGCCCATCGGGGGATGGTCAGGGCTGAGAGCTCAAGGATTTAAGGTTGTAAGTTCAGGGGTTAAGATTTCCGGCATTTAGGGCGTGCGGTTTAGTGATTCGGGGGGCTCTTGGGCTCAGGATGTGTCGTGCCTGCAGAGTCGTCATGAGGTTCTGGTTTTGGGCTGAAGATTCTGATGGGATCCTCAATATGTAGAACAACTGTTTTTCTCAACACTCCATGGATCCTGGGCAATTGGCTTTCTTTCACCCACAGTAGAAGCCTAATGGCTGTAGATTGAGGGGCTTGCAAGTTTACAGGTTTAACAGCCCAATGGGCTATGTGAAATTGCAGAAGGAAGTGGATGCAGTACGAATGTCCGCGTGGAGCTAGGCCCGGCAAGTTCGGCAACAGACGGGCCCTAAAGCCTAAACCCCAAATCCTAAACCAGGCAGCCTGAATTGACACCCAAAATCCTAAACTGTTGCAAAAGCCTGAAACCTACCATTTCGCCAATAAAAGCACTGGTTCAGGTAGGTCTGGGGCTTTGGGAGATTGCCCCTCCCGCCTATAGTCCCCCTTAGGTAGATAGAACATGGGGTATACTGGGATCTTATTACTATAAAATACCCAACGCCATATTCTATCTATTTAAGGGGGACCTTAAACCCTAAACCCTATTCTATCTACTTAAGCGGGACTATACACCCCTACATCCTTAGGCCAGATGTCCCAAGCCCCCAGGCTTTTAAGCCCCTGGACTCTCTGGACCTAAACCCTACTTGGAGGGTCATGGGGACTTAGTAATCATGGAAAAGAAAATGGAAGCTACTATATATTATTTAGGGTTTAGGGTTTAAGGTCATGAGGACTTAGTAAGTACGTTAATAATGGGGATAATTGGGTTAATCTTAGGGCTTATGGGAGTTATTCACCTACTTACGAAGTCCCCATGACCCTCCAAATAGACTCTCAAACTTTCAGGCCATAGCAGTTCAGTTTCAGAACCATGTGTAGCTTAAAGCCATGGGGCCATGGGCCTAGTACATACCAGTGTAAGGGTTCTTCAGGTCCTCCTAGGGCCCTAGGGTCCTTTTTCCGGGCTTGTAGTGGAAACTTTCGCCCTTTCCTCTCCTGTTCCACTTCCTAATCCCTAAGCCCAAGCCCTAAACTCAAAATCCTAAATCCTAAATCCATAAACTCAATCCCTTCACCCTAAAGCCCTAAGCCCTAAAGCCCGAAGCCCTGGGTCAGAACCCAGGCCCGCCGCTGCACCGAGTGGCCCCTTGCGCTGGAGGTGGCGCAACGCGCGGGGCGGCTTTGGATGAATGGAGAGGTTCAGGTTAGGGTTTAGGGTTTAGGGTTTAGGGTTTCGGGTTGAGGAATTAGGCTTTATGGATTAGGGTTTAGGGTTTGATAAGGATGTTTAGGGTCTATACAGGGATCTGTAGGGATCTTTGGGAGACCCCACATAGGAACTACAATTTGTAAGGATTCAATCAGCCACACCTTGCTAGCCAGTGGCTTGTTTAGGGTCTTGCTGCTCAACGTTTGGGGGTAATGTTTCCTTTTGCTGTTGACCTATATCCCAACCTTTTTGGGTCTAGGGGTTTAGGTTGCAAGATACAGGATTCGGGGTTTGAGGGTGTAGGGTTGGGATTCAGGATGCAGGGTTCAGGGGTGGAGAGTTGTTTAGGGACCCATAGGTGGATTTACAGGTTGAGGTCTGTTTTTGAGTGGCTTTCTAGAAAGGCTTTCTTTGGGGTCCCAGTCTCGCGGAATCATTCCCTAAACTCTAAACCCTAAATCCTAAAGGGCACTTCACCCTGACCTTGGTTGACGTGCAGACCTTCTGGCCTTTTTTAGGGTTTAGGGTTTAAGGGATTGGGAGGCTTAGGATTAGGGAGACGCAGCGTTTCAGAGGCTCACGGTTTTTAGGTTTGCAGGTTGCGGGATGGTGCACGGTTTATTAGGCATGGGATTGGGTTTCAGGGCTTGGAATGCGGCCATATGGGGCTCTAAAAGTGCGACCATGGATCCGAGGCTTGAGTCCTAAACCCTGATCCCTGTAGTCTCCATAGGATTCTTTTTCAATTTTTACACCAAGGAACTGTTAAACAAACTATTTTTATTATTAGTCCAAAGAGACTACAGATCCGTACCTGGGAACTGCATTATCCGGCCGACCCAGCTTAGTAAAGTCCAGTAGTCCAAGCCCTGACCCCATGCCAAAACCTCAAACTTGAAATTATCAACCCTACGAACGTAAGCTAAATGCCTTACACCAAGGACCCAAAAACCTCAAACCTTGCACCCTATACCCAAAATCTACATTCTCAAAAAAAACTCAAAACCTACAGCCCAGCCGAAACCCTAAATGTTGTTGGGACCCGGCGCCGATTCTTAAACCTTGAGTGCCCCAACCCTAAGCCCGGAAACCCGAACCTTAAAGAGTATTCAATCAGGGACCGGGGCCTACTCGGACCGGCATTGCAGAAAGCAAAGATCTTTGTGCTTTGCCGACGGCATGAGGAGAGTCCCTGGGCTGGCGTTTCGATTTGCGGTCTAGGAGACAGGGCTAGGGGTTAGGGCTTATGGTTAGGGCGCAGCCCCAAGTCCCAAGCCCCGGCCCCTTCAACCCTTAACTCTAGCAAAGGCTTTGCTTGAGCTGAGAGTTTGGAGCTGTCTGGCTTGGCTGTATTGGTTCAGGGTAATGTAGGCCCATGATTAGTAAACCCTCTCCTTTAGGATAATGTGCCTCAATATTCGGGTGCCTATTCTAATCCCTATTAATGGGAGGGTGTTTATTGATCAGGGTTAGTTTAGTCAAAACAGGGATTATAAGGGGATTCGTATTTGCGATTGCTACGTCCGAAGCCCCGAGGCCATGCACTCGTCGGTTCCTCTACCATCGCCGGCTTCCCTTACACTACCCCCTCCCTAAGTTCCCCTTCAAGGAACTCTTTAGGATAAGTAGGCATGGGGGAGATGCTTACCTGGGGATTTCCAGAGATGGGTGCCCGAAACTATTACAATCTGTTTCCAATAAGGATTCTCAAGAAAGAGGCCCCTCACTTTTAGGAACCCCCTTATCAAGATCCACGAGATGTAAACCACAGGTCTACAGGCTTCCATAAATGGAACACAATCCCGTATGTACTGTACCCGAATATAACCTGGTCCTGTTATGATATAGGTGACCGTGAAACCCTGAAGCCCGCATCCTAAACCGATAGCCAACCTTCCCCCCAGAGGTGCGATGCGCGAGCGTGAGAGACCCAGCCTAAACGCACGGTTGAAGCAGACACCGTGTAGGTAATAGTAGTAATAATAGTAACAGTAGTAGTAGTAGTAGTAGTAGTAGTAATAAGAATAGTCGTAATAGTAATAATGATAATAGAATTTGTATGGAAAACTGATGGGCTGGATGTGAGCAGCGAAGGGTTCCAAGTAGCAAAGAATGTTTTGTAGCGGCTACCTTACAGCAATCCGTGTTTCACACTCAAGGTTACAGTGTTCCTGCTTTCAGCTTACTGAACTCATCGCTTGCACATCACACGTCACAACCAAATTTTCCCTCAAGCGGCGCAAGACCTGCTGTTAACGCAACTCCAGGACCTACCTTGAATTTCGTGCTATTCCTCCCTACTCGTAGTCCTAGTAATTCATGGTCAAGGGTTTAGGGTATCGGTCATGGTGATGGCATAAGCCTGGCACCCGAAACCCTAAAAGACTGGAAGCCTGTAGACTTAGGCTGGATTCACTGCCTCTCTGCTCTCGCTACGCTCCAGAAGCTCCAGTCGCAGGCGTCCATTGCCACTGACGTGGCTGACATCTTGATAATGTTCATACGACAATCCTGCATGGCCTTAGTACACTGTAATACTACCATTCATCATGGGGATATGATGGAGGTTCTTTACATCCGGGCTTCGTGCAGTAGGGGTTTCGAAAGTTGTGCTACGGATGTCCGATGCCCTGCTATCTAATTAATACGAAAAAGAGGGGGAATGCTTTAGTCCTAGGCTACTGGGGATCCTAGCCGATGGTTGGCAATTTCTTGATTCAAGCTTTAAAGGGTATCCGTAGGCCTATTCACAAAAAAGCATATCCAGAATACCCGCACCTTGCACTTCATGAAGCTCCGAACGCATATGTGGAAGTGTAGCTCTTGAATTTGAGAGGCAAACCTTCCTGACTCCTCCGAGCTGTGATCCACCCTAAACCTATAGTCCCCCTTAAGTAGTTAGAATATGGGGTATATGGGGATCTTATTACAGTATACCCAAAGCCATATTCTATCTACTTAAGGGGGACTCTAAACCCTAAACTGCGACCCCAATCAGCTGCCACAACCTCTAGCCCACACCTCGAACCCTAACCCCAACCTGCAACCCTTCAATTCCTAAATACTAACCCAAACCGTCAACCATAATCCCTGAAAACCAAGCTCCAAACCTTCAACCTTAAACCCCAAGCCCTAAACCCTAGACCCCGAACCCTAAACTCCAAGCCCCGAACCCTAAACCTTAAACCCTAGGCCCTAAACTCAAACCCTTAAACAGTAACTCACAGAACCTCGTGGAGGCTGCGGCCGATCCACCGCCAACCTGGGACTTGCAGGTCCCGTTCAGGGTCTCGAAGTGTAGCCTGGCACAAGGGTTTAGGGGTACCTTTAAAGGGGTTGATAGGGGTTATATAGGGGTTATATAGGGTTATATAGGGATATATAGGGTTTAGGGTTTAGGGGTTTAGGGTTTGGAGTTGAGGGTTTAGATAGGGTTTGGGGTTTAGGGTCGAGGGCGAGGGTTTGGGGTTCAGGGAACAGGGTTTGGGCATTAGGGTTGAGGTATTGGGGTTTGGGGTGTAGGGTGCGAACCTCATCTATTTTTTTTTTGTACAAGCTTGCATGGAACCCATTTAGTAGAGGAGTTTACTTCGGGGTTGTATACAGGGATTTTTATGCCCCCCACCCCGTACCTGCAAAACCTGAACGCCAAGTGGCAAAACGATCATAGCGTACAGGATATGTCACACATAGCATGTATTGATAAACTTATCTTTGAGCACTCTTATGTATGTTTATTAGCTACCCCCCCCCCTCCCCCCCGCTCACGCACCCACCGTTTTTGTGTCTTCGAGATTTGAATGAGTTTCGATTTCTTAAACAATTGTCAGATCCTGGGCTCCTAATCTTTTCTATATACATCCCATATAAAACAAGCTTCTAAGAACTATAGCAAATCCTGGGCTCCTGATTTCTTCTATGCAAATCCCGCATGAACTAAGTTTCGAATGATTAAATGAATGTTGAGATCCTGGGCTCCTGATTCTCTCTATAAAATCGACCATTATCTGAGCTCGGATGTGCTAGACAATTCTGAGATTCTGGTTCTTGATTTTCTTAATTACATGCCTTACTAGATAAGCTTCAAACTATAAAAGGAAGTCTCATATCCGGGGCTCATGATTTTCTCCACAAATTGCCTTACCAAATTGAGTTCTAAGAATTCTCAAATTTCAGGTTAGAGATTTTCTCTATTTAGATCCCTTATTGAACAAGCTGTGATTTATAAGGGAAATGTTCTGAAATTCTGGTTCTTGATTTTCTTAATTCTGTCCTTCGACAAGCTTTAAGTTATGAAGCGAATTCTCATATCCTGGGCTAATGATTTTCTCCATGCAAATTGCCGTACGAAATTGGCTTCTAAGAATTCTCAAATCCACAAGCTTTGATTTGTTAGGGAAATTGTTGCATCAGAGGCTTTTGTTTTTTCTCGAAGCTTGGCTCAGGTAGCCCCGATATTCCGCAACACATCCATTGCCATATGATGCTGTGGGGGCCGAGACTCCATACTAGCAATAGTTAGTTGACTTGAGCAAGCTCCCCAAAACAAATAAGTGCGGCAAATCATGAGCTCATGCTTGAAACATTAAGGCGCATCCTGGCGCAGCATACGCCCCGAAGCTACGTTCCGAAATCCGAGAAGCCCAAAAAGCCAATTCTGCCCAAATCCAAACAACCAATACACAAAAAACAAAGAAGAATACCAACATCGCCAAACATCAAGACAACAAAAGCAAGAAAACAAACAACAATCTTCTGGCAGTCTTCCATCGATGGCTCTTGGAAGCTGCTCCACCAAAAACTTCCATTTTTTTGTTGGACTTTTTTTGGTTGTTTTTTGGGCTTTGGCAGAGCCCTAAACCCTAAACC
>CAJNIZ010008165.1:0-13857 GCA_905231905.1 Symbiodinium pilosum
TGTGTTCTTCTCGGACCTTCTCTAGGAGGTTGCGAGGATTGCCAGGGATGTTGCGGGATTGTAACTGTAGAGAGAGAGAGAGAGAGAGAGCGATGCAGGGATTGTCAGGACGCGGCTAGCAATCATGTCCATGTTTCAGGAGCTGTAAAGGAATCCCGCTAGAACTGAAAAAAGTCTGAGGCGCTGCCGATGCTAACGCTGAGGAGCAGTCGATTTGAAGCGCTTGATGTGGATGCAGGATCGCTTGACCTTAATCGCGATTCCCCACTTTTATTCCTCCTCCCACAAGAGCACCTTATGTCAAGAATCCTCAAATTAGACAGTCGTGGGAGCTTTTGCAAGAAGATTAGGGGGAGCGATCCAACGTTTCGGCCTTGTACTTGTGATAAGGCCGGCGATTTTACGAGTAGCAGGTTTGGGCATGCTGAAAAGTTTCAACGGAAGTGTGAGAGTGTGACTGTGCGTGACATGTTCAGCCAGGCTCGTTAGAATTTTTCCGTGTGCTTGCGGAAGATTCGCCGCACCGACGAAACCAGCAGTGCACCACGTACGTGCTGGGCTGCATGCATCATCATGCAGAGGGTTGCTTTGGGGCAGCTCTACGCTTTCTTTTGAAGTTCCCTTCCTCTTGCACTGCGCTCCTGAAACAAGCTGGGAGATTTCAAGAGCTACTTGGAACGTGGACATAGCTTTCCTTCCCCTGCCATTGCAATGCATCAACAATGCCTCCAGGTTTGCCAAATCCTTTCTGGAGTTTTTGTTTGTGGAGCGCAGCATGGTCCTGGCTGTTTTTGGAAGGGTCATATTCAGGTGAAAGCTGAAAAGGCTAGCCGGGGCTTCTTGAAGGCAACGGGCACCAAAAATGCCCAGTGTAGAAAACATAGTTGCGAAAGTTGTTGCTCACCACATCTGATGAGCACGACGTAGCACTTTGGAAGACCTAAGTGAGTGGTACGCTAAGTAGAGAAACAGGGGCCGACGGTGAAGGGGGTGAGAGGGTCATGGAGCTGCATCCCAACCAGGCAGCCCAAACCCCCAGGCAAAATCACCGAACATTGCCTTTGCGACAAAAAATTGGTCTCGAAGTTACTTCAGGCTGGGGCCTCCTGGGAGGGGGGTTAGGGGAATGGAATGCATACCTGACTAGGGGTCCTCAATCTTCCTAGGCCGCTGGCCTCAGCGGATTTAACGATAGCAGCATGAAAATATCTAGGTATACTAAGTAACATGCTTGAAAAAGATCCTTGCGCAGATATCTCAGTCAATTCTAGGCATCTATCTCTCGCAGTTCGGATCCCCAGCTCCCATACTGCGTGCTTTACTACGGAGAAGCCCGAGCTCGCCAAGAGTAGCTGCCCGGACGGCGGCGGACCAGGGGGTGCCAGGGAAGGACATGGAGAGGTTTTCTAGCATTTCTAGCGCACTAGGCACCTGGCACCCTAGAAGAGTCTGACGCTGCCCGCCGCCGGCTACGACCTTGATCCCTCCGTCCGCTGCCTTCAGCAAGTCGTTGAAGATGCCATCGGCGGCAAAGCTCCTGCTCTAGCCCTTGGGTTGCACGGGATCTTAGAGCTGTCAATATTGCCAGGCTGTCTTCAGGCTCCTACATTCAGAAAATTTCACCGGGAGTCTTTGCTCAACCTCCACCTCTCGCAGCCTGCGGCCATGGCTAAGAAGCCGAGTTGTAATTGCTGTGCGGTGGCCCCCCGGGACGGCAGATCCGATGGAAGAACTTCTGGCAATCAACAAATTTCCTTTATGGATGATTCTTGTCAGCGTTGTCAGTAAGCCAGAAGGTTGAACAACCATGAGAGGATGTAGTGACTATGCTGGATGGTCTTGTATGAATCCTTGTCGAACTGCATCTTTCAAACAGTCGGTATACGTTCAGAATAACATCTGTATAATACAGTAGTCCATTTTCTTTTCCATTATCCCAATATTCAGCCCCAATAAGTAATGCTGAGAGACTGCTGTATGCGTTGCTCCGAAGCAACGTTGTTCTTCTTGACTTGATGTCATTACAAGGATTGGTTCTGCCTCTGAACGCCAAACGGGCAGTCACAATATTTCACGATCTGCATGACTCTGAAATCTGCCAGATCTGCCTCCACTTAAACAGTCCTGGGGAACGCTTACCGCCGCCGGCCTGCGCGAAAGGCGAAGGGTGTAAGATTTCCGAGATTGCGAGATTCTGATGGCTTTGAGCGCACCTTACAGAAAAGCCACTGCGTCACTCTCGCCGCGGGGCTCTTCAGGATTATGGGTTGCTGTGAGATGCCTGCGGGAAAAGCAGCATAGTTTTTTGTGGAGTACATTTCAATTCGCGCATCCCCCAAATTTGAAGAAATTTCTGCCTGGTCAACAAACTCTCTTCATCTCTCTTCATTTGTGGATGGAAACCGTCGTCCAGCTGGCTCAAGAGCCGTGCTCGGTACGCCTTGCGGCGAGATTTCCACACAGCCTTCGCGGATTCGAGCATGTGCCTAGATTCTGGTCAGTGGCGATTGCAGGAATAGTGCAACATTTGGGGTTCTGGTTGTCTTTGTCGAAGGCATCGTTTCCGAAGTAGGAGGAGGGTTTGGTGCTAGTGGGTAGCAGTAGCGTTGGCGGGCAGGTCGCCAGCTAGGGTTCTCCCTGGTTTAGGTACAATGCCGGTCTAGGATGTTCAACAAGTCGTAGGATTTAAATCCACCCGTGCGCAAGCCCAAACCGCTTGCGAGCTTCCGTACGCAGTTGAAATTTCGATTCGTTCACCAAATGAGGTGTACATCGGACTAATGGGGCAAGAGGGAGTCAAAAAGCAATCCTCTAATCCTTGGACTATTGGGGTGCGCTTTGCATTGGGCGAACCCGAATTGAAAAAACGCTGCAAACCCGCGAACAATGGGGCGCACCTTGGACTCATGCGGCAAGTCTGATCTAACAGCATTCCTCATAGCAGCAAGATAAAACCCTCGACCGGGACTATGTAAAAAAAAAGTTGGCATCCGAATTATGAGCAAGTCGCGACGTAGCCGTAGCTGAAGTAGTAGTAGTAGTAGTAGTAGTAGTAGTAGTAATAGTAGTAGTAGTAATAGTGGTAGTAGGAAGAGTAGCAGTAGCAGTCTTAGTAGTTGTCGTCATTGTCGTCGTCGTAGTCGTAGTAGGAGAAGGAGCGAAAGAGTGGAGTTGGCAGTATAGGATCAGGACTAGGGGTAGAGCTAAGGGTAGGAGTATGGCCAGCAACAGTAATGGAAGCTACAGCCACAGCTGTAGCCTTTTGGTAGAGGCGGCGGAAGCGGTGGCATGAGTGGTGGGGTAACAGGCCGCCCAAAATTCTATCGACCCAAAAGCTTGAGAAACCCCTCAACATCATCCCTGCACAAATAAGCACTCCTTCCCTTTAAGGCTTTAAGGCTCCTTGTTGCCCAGGTTTTCCTCTACCCGCGCGCTCCTCATCTTCGCAGTCTTTGGACTTGCCCAGGCCATGTATTGAGGATCCTCAAGACTGTGGAGGATGACTGGACAGGTTTTTGTTCTGGATTCTAAAGGTACAGGGCTTCGTGCTGTGGATGTGCAGGGGTTGCTAGGGCTGCTAGGGGTTTGGGGCTCAGTACTCTTGATCAGGGATTGCAGGGCCTGACGCAGAGGAAAGGTGGGGGACTACTGATTAGTTGAAATGCTCGGGGACTCCTGATATGGTGTATAGGGCTATACACGGTTTAAGAGTATGGGGGAACGTTGATCAGTTGTCGTCAAAATATCATAGACTCCGAGATCCTGCTGTTCCCAAAGAAGGCCCACATCAGACTTAGCACGGGTGATCTGGGCTTTCCCTGAACATCTGGGAGGGGGCGAGGGACGGGCTTAGAATGCAACGACCAGGGAGTCTTCAGGCTTGTGACCGTGTTTCAGATTGATTTATGGACAAGATTTTTGGACTCCAGTGGCGACATCAGAGTTTGTTGCTTTCACGACTCAAGCTGTCTGCCCGCTGCTTGGAGTAGTTGTTTGGGTAGTTGTGGCAAAGCTGACCTTGACTTTCCTTTATTGTTCAGCAGCTTGCCGAACCCTTTTAGTGTAGGCTATTATCAACACCACGGGCAAGATCTGCCAGTGGGGCTGCTTTGATGAGGACCTGCGGAGATTCACGGGTCAGTGGTATTTTTCTTGGATAAGTGCTGATCACATGGTTTGTGGCATTTGATGTCCCTCCCTGGGGAGCACAAATACACCTACAAGGTTTGCGATTGAGAGCCGATGTAGTCGGGCTCGCCCAAGGATTCTTGATAAGCTCATGCGGTGGGTTACTCAGAAAATGTCACCTATGTGAGTCCTTGCCTCCAATGGTAGAAGATGCAAAGCAATGGTTTTGAATATCTTTAGACTGAAAGTGACATATAGGTGGCAAAAAATAGGATCCACTTTGGTACCCCTTAGTATGAGGTGCCGTGAGAGAATCTATACCAAAAGCGGCCCATAATTTTGGGAACAACCAATGTGTGTGTGTGTGTGATTGAAAGGGTCAAGCAATATTTTTGGCGCTTGTCAGGTAGCGCGCGATGCAGTCCTTGAAACTAAACTACTCCTCCGCCGCCTGCCCTGGCATGCAAAGCCCCACTAGGCCCGAGCCTTTTCACTTCAAACATCCCTGGGTGCAAAAGCCGGTAGCTACAAGCACTTCGTAAACACTGTCCTGACACCCTTGTCCTGACACTCCCAGCGTGACCAAACCCTCTACCGAGGCCCTGCACGTCATCATTTGGTAGTTCTGCACCCGTGTCTCTGGGGTTACCCCTTTGAGAGATCTTATCGCAAATGACCATGCGTTCAGGGTAGACTACTGATCCCTTTCTCGAGGAGGATGAAGCCTGCCACCCGGGCCTGACGCACCTTGCCTGACAAGAGCACTTTCCAAAACTCAGCGTGGACACCATGAACTGCCCGAGGTTTCAAGCCTGGAACCCTAAATTTGGGACCCTGATCCCCAACTCCGTGCCCTCCAGTGGTGCAACAACAAGTGTGCTCAGGAACATGCAGTGCGCAGAAATCTACGGCCATGTCGAATGGTTGCAGGTTTGCGATTGTGTCGACGAGGCCCTCAACGCTGGACTTGCTTTGTTTTGTTGCCTGTTGGGTCGAGTCTCGGGTGTTTGTTACACATAGTATCATCCCTCAGCAGCCCTCGATAGCCCTTGACAATCCCGACATCAGCCCGGCAATGTTTTCTGCGGGGAGGCCACCGGCCTCCGTGACAACATCACCGTGGCTGCGCCGAGGCCAGCGGGAGTGAACCTCAACAGAAGCCTCATCAAGGGATGGGTAGGGATAGTCTTATAGGGCCTACATAAGCACTCGGTGAGAACATCATTTTTTATGGGTTCGCTGCGGTTATGCTGACAATGGGGGAATGGGTATCGGTGCATGGGACACTTTGCACAGGCTCTGCAGCGAAGACTCTCGAAGCTATGGCCTGCCCTGAACTCCAAACCTGTACGGGGAGGTTGGCCGCCGCCAACATCTACTTCTCTGTTCCTGCCTTTGTCGTCCTCTTCCGCGAGTCCTTGGAGGTGCGCATGCAAGGTGTTGTCTTCATTGCGGCAATTTACCCGGCATGTGCTGCGTATAAAGGAAGGTGTTGTTTTTCACGATACAAACTTTCGAAGCAGGGCTTGAAAGATCGTGGGAGAAACTTTCAATCGGGGGAAAAGCTTTAGGATTTGCCGCAAATTTTCGCTCATGGCGCGGCATGTAACCCAAACTTCAGACTCAGTCGTAGGCCAGCGGCTGGTGCAGGGTTTAGGGCACGAGAAAGTTTTCCAGCGGGGTTGCCGGAGTGTTTGGTGATGGACATCGCGGCATCACCCCGGCAGGGTCCAGGGAACATCAGGAGTACAATTGATTCTGTTTGCTTGTCGTGCAAGGTGCTGGAATAAAGTGCCATTAAATTGGTAGATCAGATGAATCCTGACCCTTTAGCGCTTTTTTTTCCAAGCTAAACATCCAGAGCCACACATCCTGCACAGCAAGCTCCTGGTGGAGCGTCTGAAGCTCCTGCGTTCAGGTGGTGATTGTGCTTGCCATCATCATGCAGTTCTTGACAAAGATGAAGCCACTGGCCTGCACTTTGTGAGTTCGGCCACGTCTGCAAGGATCCACCCAAACCAAGAGTGACGATTCTTTCCCAACAGCTGCTCAAATCCTGTCATTCTTGCTTACTTCAGGCGACCTGACGGGTGCGAAGCTTAGGAGTTCAGGAACTAAATCTTATTCTAATTTGTGGGCTACCCATAACATGTACGACGTAACCTGTACATCCCAGTTTCCGTTAGGTTTTTCATTTGAATTTCCATTATTGGGTGGTTGGCCCCAAGCACGGCCCTAGATGCCAGTACTTGCTCCTCATACACCCCTGTATAATCCCTTTACGTAGCCGACTTGAGACTGCCTGCATGCATTTCTTGGGCAAGTGAAGGTCTGCGTTCATTGAACCTGCAAAATCACTCGGGGAGATCTCCAGAAGCCCGAGATAGTAGGCCAACTTTTGGTTTCAAACATCACCTCACTATGTTTTGGCAATTGCAGCAGTAGCCGAAAGGTGAGACTCCTCAAGCAGTAGTCCTGCTTACACTTGTGAGTATCATGTTTCCAGTCATTCGCAGTGCTGCCGTCACTTCTGCCTTCTTGCCACTGTTGCGAAAAAGTTTATCAGCGCTGGGCTTGCTGGCACCATGACGTCGATTCCGTTAAAGAATGCCCAGGAACGACGGGCTTCTGGAGCAGAAGCAATTCTACAAGTTCCGTCGCGAGGCCATCGCCCAAGGGCGGTGATGATAATGATGGCGATGATGGTGATGGTGATGGTGGTGGTGATGGTGATGGTGATGGTGATGGTGGTGATGATGGTTATCCCCGTCCTTCGCCCTTCTTCCTGCCAATAGTCTTACTGCACTAACACATTTGCCACGCCTTGCTATATTCATCATGCTTGTCAGTATGACATAGTATGACGGTCATTAGTTCCATCGTTCATAGACCTTTGAGACTGCTGATGTCATGAGAGAGGCTTGGGCATACATCTGTTAAGAAGCCTCTATAGCTTTACAGAATGCCTGCGATCTCCCTGCAGTCTCTCTGCATTTACCGGTGCAGATTCTCCATATGAGCGTCCTCCTTTATTGTCGTGTAGCAGCCAAGGTCAGGCGGAGATAAACATGTCCAGACATGAGCAAAGTCTAGTAAAACGATAGGCCCACCCCAAAAAACGATGCCCCCGAATGGGTGACTTGTAAAATTCCCATAAAGATCCCATCCAAGAGCAAAAGTGCCTGGCATCCAGGCGAGGGATCTTGCAAAACACTGTAAAACGATAGGTATACATACCGCAGTGTGCCAAAACCCTGTAGAACGATAGGACCCCCCCAAAAAAAGCGATACCCTTGAACTTTTTACCTAGCTGTCTATAAGTAATTTATGCAGCTGCTCATATGAACTTTGGAAGGCCCGAATTCGTAAATTCTGCTCCAAAAGATTTTGACAGGTCTACATCGGGGCAAGCATGGGCTTCGCCGTTTGCTTGCTTTTCGGGGTGGGCTTCCTAGCCCTGGCCTCGTTGACCTACCAGCACTCTGGCGGCGCTTCTAGGGGAGGGTTTAAGGGTTTTGAGTGTTTGGGTTTAGGGTTGTTTTGTTTGGCGTTCTGGGTTTGTGGGGTGGGGTTTGGGGTGTTGAGTCTTAGTTTTAAACAGTTTATGTTTTCAGGACAACTCAGAAAAAGCACGGCAGTCCTGGAGTTTTTCCACTTCGAAGCAATTCAATTTGGCACCTTGAACTCACATTCGGACTTGGTACAAAGAGGGTCATCATTATTGTCAGGCATGTATCATGCAGGGTTTAAGATTCAGGATTTATGGTCTAAGGGTTAAGGCTTTTCTCTGAGGCCCTTCTGTGACACCTCCGCAGGATCCTCCGGAGGTGCAAGTTGAAGTGCCTCCGAAACGCCTGGCATGGTTTTCTGACTTGCGTTTTGGAGACAGCAGGAAGCTAGTACTAGTTTGTTGCTTCAAGTTAGAGTTTGCCCCGACAAAAGCACTGAGAACATAGCATTTTGCGAGTTTCAACTCTGACCTGGACCTCCCAACATCACGCTTTTTTAGTGCATTCTTCCCAATGCGGAAGCCTACGGAGGGATGATCTGCTGCATACAAAGACTACACATGTCTGCAACACTTCAAATTCATTGTCCTTGCGAGTAAAAATGGGATGCACAAGATACTTCGACTGCACATGAACTCTACTTGCAAGACGCGTAAAACACAAGCATACCACATCAAGGCGCGAAAAATCGCGGCAAACGCCCTAGACGCGCCCCGGGTTCAGGATCTCCCAACAAGCGTGGATATGTATATGCACGTAAACCTGAGGCACCGGACAGAGGCATCTTACGTTATTTGCAAAAGGTGAGGATCTCTGGGTAGCACATCCGTATCGGCATCGGGCTGAGGGTGTCTTGGGGTCCGTCCTGAACATAATAGGTTGCCAGCAGCTGGAAAAACTTTTCCATTTTCAGGTTTTACCATCCCTTGATCCTGGTCCCCCTCTAACTTGCTTATTATCCTGCACGCCGAGCCCTGAGACTTGAAGTGTTTTCCAAGGCTCTTCGAGGGTGACAATGAGCGCATCTTCCAGTTCTGCATGATGAGCAACTCGCCTGAAAAAAGGATGACTGTGTGAGCCCAGCTTGTGGGCAGGTCTTAAAGAGTGATATCCGTGGGGCCGTTTCATCTCTGCGTTAAAGCCGATCTCTAAATCCGGATTGAGGCCTTACTTGCATTGTACTGACCTTCCTGGCGGTCAACTTTTACAAGATGATCTACACCAAGGCACAACTGCGGGCCAGGGCTGGGTATTTATAGTTGAGCCATCAAGGTTGGCATCAGATGGGCGCCTATCCCCGACAAAGTTTTGAAGCGCGAACCTGAAGGAACAGAACGATTGCATTCTGATTTCCTTGCAATTGTTGCAGCTGTCATCACATCATCTTATGTATTCCTCGAGAAGCCATGCGTACGAGCAGTCGACCCTGCAAACGCAACATAACCAAGAGCCCAGCCAGGAGGCGCACGAGCGCAAGATGAAGAAGCAGATGGAGGTGGCTGAACTTCCAGTGTCAAAAAAGCCATAGGAAATTCCCTCGAACGTGCCAGGAATCCTAGCAGACTTAGTGGAGCGTTCACAAGCTCGATTGCTGTAGAACATCTGGAGACTGTTTGTGAGATTGCCTCTAAGACAGACCCTTCTGCCCCACCTTGAGCGCATGCATAGCTTTGCGAAGCCTCTTTCTGAGGGATGTATCCAACGGTGTGTTCTGTAAGAGTGAGGCAGGGCCCTTCGACCCGTAAGTTGCAAGTTTCTTGTTAAAATCATTGGCAGAGGCTGAATCAGACAGCAGTGGTAGCAACACCTCCACGCCTGCCGACTGCTTCATCCAGCTACTGCAAGAGCAAGCCTGGGTCATAAAAGCCGTGAGGGGCCGGTGCAGGCTCCGTATTCCACGTGCGACCCCATGCCTCTACATTCCAGGTATGACGTCCCCCTTTGAACCACCCTCCCGAAGCCCTCGTAATCTGAGTCCTTAACGCAAGACTCAGCAAACGTAAGCCCTAACCCCCCAGCACTGAAACCAATGCGTAGTCAGCTAGCGCCACTGTGCGGTAGCAATGAAAGCTGACGCGGCTCTGGGCCCCACAACCCTGAACTTTGAAACGCTAAAGCCTAATCTTTAGACCCGACTTTGATGGCCAAGCCTGTGCACCAATCCCCTATGCATTCGTGCAGGCACAGAAGTCCGTGGGGTTTAAACCAAAGCCCGAAAAGCCTTGAAACCGATCAGCACCCCAAAAGCAACTGAGGAGACTCTGGAAGCTACCCGTGTTGCGGAAGAAGGCGAGAGTTCAGGGTCATAATGGCCATGAGCGTAGCCTTTCTGATATGTTCAGGGTCTGGGGCAGTTTGTTGTATGGCGTAGGGTTGGGTCGTAACATCAGTAAGGGCAGATGGTATACGGTGCTTGTCGATCTTAGGGTACAGGGTTCAAGGTACTCTGCCTGTGATGGTCGTCAGTTGGACGCGTACGTTGAAGGTCAGGTGTTCAGGATGTACTTGGAGGTCACGAAAGGGGCGTTGTTCGTTTGCGCATGCTGGCTGGTGGTTCCTATCGAAATGGGTGCGCATTCATTCGTGGTCTTTGCTACAAATGCCTTCGGCAGTATGCCAGTCTTACAGATGAATCATGGAAGCAGATCTTTAGGGTGGGAGCGCTTCAGGGCTACAGGCAAACGGGTGGTACACATGGCGGTAGCAGGAGCATGTGCGAGTCTGGTACTGCCGTCAGGAGTGAAGAAGTGTGGGGGTGCCTTCTGACCCTGGCAGGAGAGGAAGTTGGCTTCGGCAAGAAGCATCTTGGCATTCAGAAGTGATCCTCTGGCGGAAGGATTTGGAAGCCACAGAGATCGCTGCTGAGACAAGCTTGCCTTTTTCTTCTTTGTCTTCTGCTTTGGCCGTCCCCTTAATCCTGACTGACAGACAGACGGACAGACCAAGCATGGAAGAATCATCGCTCCGAAGCTTTATCCAAGAGAACGGATGCTGACAAAAGCCTTTTCTTAAGACTTCAAGCCCTAAACCATAGCCCCGCTCAGAACTCCTGAATTCTAAAATCATTGCGTTGAAGGCACGCTTTCTTTGTGCTCGCCTTCACCACTGGCCTTCGCGAGGGTGCAGCTTCAAAACTCTGAACAGGGATCATCCAGGGGATTAGCGTTTCACAGAGGGTTTAGGGCTGCTGTGTCGGGCTAGGGGTGAGACGGTCTCATTGACATGAGGCTTGTGTACGGGCATGAGGGAGAAGCTGGACTACGAGTCATACTGTATTTTGGTCTTTGCTAATTGTTGAAGAACATGCGCGCTGCAGGGCTGGAGTCCATCGTGTTCCTGGTGGGCGTCATCTCGGACGTGAAGGCTTCCACGTTGGGGTGACGCGCTTTGTGAGATAGATCAGTAGCGTGCTGATGTGGAGGCTACCAGGGGAAGGGTCTGATGATTCTACATCCCGAAGACCAAACAATTTAAGTCCAGGAACCCTGAGATCTGTTGATGGCCCAATTTATGGTCCTATGAACTGCCAGGATCTCAGCTCCCTGCCGCTGCCCATCATCTCGGCCCTGATTTTGGCCCGAATTGTCGCTGGGATGCAGGGGTTATAGTTATATGTTGCCTCCTACCAGACGCTACCATCCTTTGTGATTTTAGGTCCGGATTTGTTGGAAGTACATCCTTTATCTTGGTCTTTCACCACTGCTCCAAGAGGACATGTGTATTGACCCGGGGAATCTGCATGATGAGAGGTTCGGCAGCTGTCCCTGTTGCGTACACATGCGTACACATTTTTTTTGACGGGGTTAGGCTTTGAAATGACCTGAGTTAGGTTTTTTTCATATTAGCAAGGACTTGTGTCAACGCGGAATTCTGCTCCTCAGAGGCAATTCTCATAACGAGAGCCTCAGTAACTCCTCGGTAGACTCCTTCGCATGGATGCTGTGCTTGGGTCCCTGGCAGTTCAAAGAGAATTCGCAACACGGCTCCTGCAATGAGACCCTTGCAATGTGGAAGTCTCCAGAAAAGGAGCGCCTCAAAAACCTTTGCCTCCGAACATATCGTACTTCTCTAGCCACCAAGTGTTGATAGGTAAGCCTTTACCTTGCGCCTTGCGATGCTGAGGTTGGCTGCATCTTCTTCCAGGGAACGAAGCCCCTTGGCAAGCTAATCCATTTAAACTCCACATGGCCCGTGTTTTCCTCCTGTGGTATGTCTACACCATCCTCTTTGCAACCCGTGTTCTCTCGGCATCTAGACCATACCTTTTCTGAACCTTCAGGTCAACAAAATTCCTTTTGCGAAGGATTCCAGTTCTATTTCGACAGCTGCATGGGATGATTTTGCTGGGGTTGCGTGATGTTGCGTGGTTATGACTGGGTTTTGGGGGGGTTGGCACACTTTGCTTTGCCTCACCTCCACAGGAATTTGCCCAAAGACCTACCCTGACTGTTGAGAGAGCACGTCTGCTTCAGGGGCCTGAAAGTCGACTGGTTCATGCGCGTGTCCGCTGTCCTGCGTGGGCCTCAGTGCTGCTTCTCTGACCCTGCAAGCTTCCTCAGCCGCGACAAAGTGATTGGGGTCTTGAAGACTGGTTGATGCCGATCTGATCACGTCTTTTGGGGCTGCGTTTGGTGGAATTCTTGTCAGTGCTTGAGCTGCCGCTTCCCAAAGCTTGAAAGTGTGAGTTGCATGCTGAAGCCGAACCAGGGATGATGGGGTGTTTTAAGAGTCTGCTTGCAATCAGGCTCCTGGGTGGAACAATTCATAGCAGTTCAGGCCGCCTTCTCTCAAGTTTAGTTTGTATGAGTTCATCGTTGGGCCCAGAGCCAGGGATGGATTTCATGAGCCGCCATGCAGAATCCCTGCCCTTATGACTTTGTTTCGAGGATAGTTTGAAGCCGATGCATGCCCAGAAATTGCAAACACCTGCAAATGGTACATCCCCACACCATAGACCAAATGAGAACCCCACACATTCTGTTCACGTCATGGCTCAGCACTCTCGGCCTAGGCTGATGAGCATTGCTGCTGGATTCTTCTCATCCTCCATGCACCAGCTGCAGGACTGAAAGCCGCTAATGGGCTTCAGGAAGTTAAAGTCTGAAGGCTTCAAGAGCCTAAGCTGCCTCTGGGGTTCAAAGTGCTTCGTCATCATAAACATGCCTGTGCAATTGTCAACAAGAGCGAATTCTGACGTCCTCAGCCACCTCTGCCATGCCATATCGCGCTGTGGAAGCCAGTGTGTAGCCTGCAAGATTATGAAAACTCTTGCCAACACTGGTTCGACCTCGTGCGAAGCAAAAAGCTTACTTAGCTTCACGCTGAAAGAGCACCTCCTCGCCCGCGCCAGGAGCTCGACGTCTTCGGCACCTGGAGCCCCCGAGCTGAGCGTCCCTGGCAGAACGTGAACGTTTGGGACGCCACAGGCTGGATGAAGTACGAAGCAAGTTGAGAACGAGGGGTGTGCCAAAGTTGTGGCTCTTTGTTGCTGATGAGCTTTATGAAAGATGACCTTTGAAAGCAGAAGCACGTGGGTCTGATGTTCATGGTTGTAAAATGGTGTAAAGAAGGTCTGGAGTTTTGGGGGTATTCAGATCAGCCAAATGGATGTAGGCTGCTGCAATGACAAGACCAACCGCTTCTTTGCACCTTGGCAGCAAGCACAAACGACCGGGGGAGTGCATGTCTTACAGGTAGTTTTCAAGTTTGAAGAACTTTTGAGCTCTTCTGAACACGTATGTAGGAAGCTCGGGTAGATTTCGTTTGTTGGCGCATCTCTATGTCCCTATGTATATGTGCATGTGCCGTACCCTCGCAGCATTTCACCGGTAAATGCTTGCAATTGCTGCTATACTTCCAGAAGTAGGTTTAGGGTTTTGGTTTTTTTGTTTAGTATGCATTCCTGGAAGGCTTGCATTTTAAGGCCAAAGCCCAAAACCTTATCCCAAGAAGCCTTTTACCGTCTACGCATTTCAACTGTGATTCGACCCATTGCAGTTCCAGCTCAAGGTGCTCATGCGCGCCATCTTCGGCTGGCAGGATCAGGCTTGTGGGGATGGAATGGGCCAGCGCCTGACCATGGGAATATACAACTGAGTACAGAACACTGGCTTGATTGTAGTGAGCGTAGTGAAGCTTCTTAAAGGAGCAGCATAGAGTCAGGCAGAGTGTTGCATGTTATGGTATGAGTGACTAAAAGGTGGTGGCAGTGGCGCTGGTT
>CAJNIZ010008166.1:0-15050 GCA_905231905.1 Symbiodinium pilosum
AGGAGGAATACACTTCAGCAGTACCCCTAATTCAGCCAAACCCCCAAACGAGCAGCCTCAAGAATTACCAATGCTTTTCCCTTCTGATTCTCAACGACCTATACTTCCGCTTAGACCTAGACCTTCCATCTACCCTCTATTATACCATAAATACCCACTATTAGGGATTGTATGCCCCATGTGAGGGTATATACCCTGGCACATATCCAAAAAACATAGAAAAGAAGGTAGCGAGCTGGCCTTCGTCGTACAGAAAGTGCTGCTTCCGGAATATGGGTTCGAACCAACGAAGGCGCATTGCTGGGGGCATTTTCCGATGTGTTGGGATTCTCCACATGAAGGGCCTCCTGTGCACAAGATCTTTCAGGTATTTACGCCCAGATGTGCTTTAGTATGGTTTCCTCAGCGTACCTCAAACCTCAAATTGAAACCCTACACTCTATACCCTAGACCTTTAAGCCTGCGTTGATAAAGTGTGGCACGGTTTCGGTACTAGATCGGCCCTAGTCAACTGTAGTGATCGTCCTGTACTTTGCTCTTCAAGTTAAACCTCTCCAATACTGGGGTTATAAGGGGTCAGATCGGGGTATGTGGTGGTATACAAGAGATGTATGGGGGTAAAGCTTAGGATTTGTTTTCTTTGTGTTTGGGTATGTTTCGCAAGCCCCATCAACTGCTTTGATTTGTCAGCAAGAGCCCGCCCGAAATTGTAGGATGCCTGATGAAGACGGCAAATCTTGGTGGGGCTTTACTACAACTGTAGCACTTGATAACTGTTGCGGTTCACCGACTTCATATTACGGGAGCTGAGAGTTAACGATTATTGGGGAGTAAAGAGCCACTAAGAAATTCGGGCATTGCTTCCGTGCGTTGCTTGGAAGATTTGAGTTGCATACCATGCCCTATTTTTTTTATGTATATGCAATCCTTATATAACCCTTTACAACCCCTATATAGCCCTCTATGATGCAATCCCTATTTGGCCACCAATACCTTACCTCGAAGCACCCATCCTCCACCACAGTGATGCAACATCCCAAACTTACCCACGACCTTCGCTTGAGACTTGCTGCGTCGTGTTGAACGCCCACCTTAGATCCCCAGACTCTGTGCAGAAGGTTGTCAAAATTATCATCTCCTTTGGATCCTCCGTCTACTTCGGCCCCTTTGATTTAGGGTACCCAGCAATTTTGACAACAGCCCGCGTCTTGGTAACCCTAACCCCAAGCTAGAACCCTGCAATTGACATGTGACGATAGTAGGGTCCCAATTTGAGTTGGGGTTACCCGAGTCCCCTCCTTAATGCTACGTTTTCTGGTAGGAGGGCGTGCTGGAAATGATCCGCATCTGGACATCAATATTTGAGCTTGCAAAGTATGGGCTGGCCTCGTTGGATCACGGGCTCATGGATGTGGAGGGGCTCCGAAATGCGGATCCATTACTGGGTGTCCTAGGCTACGGCTTCTAGAATGCTTGTGTCTCTATTGTCCCCTCCGTAGAGATTCCACCATGTGAGGGATTGATGAAGCTGAAGCCCTTTTGATTGCAGAGAACTTGTTGCTGCTTCTTGCGGAGCAGTCGCATTTGATGGGGAGAATGTGGACGCCACAACATAAACCCTAACCGTATACACCCCATGTGAGCCCTAAGGGCATGAGTCAGGTCACGTCTTTCCTGGAAGGGATTTGCAAGGGGTCCTTGATGTTTCGATGAGGTGCGGGGTGCAGCTGACGGTTTAGGGATGAGTGTTCCAGCTTTCTGGTTCAAAGGTCTGAGTCTAGGTGTTGCGGGCCTTAGGGTATAGAGCTTCAGGCTTGCAGGATTAGGGTTTAGGGATTGGGGCTTAGGGTTGTTTAGAAATTGCAGCTTCAAGTTTCGGATTGAGGTGTTTTGCCTGGAGCCAAGCAACCCGCAAGAGGAGGATGACTGCCCTAAACCCTAAACCCGAAGCTACTGGCAAAAGGGGTGCCTGCAGGACTCTGGAGGCATGTGGAGACTACGACGGGACCATGTGGGTGCGCAGGAGGGATTACATAGGAGTCATATGGGATAATCTTGAAAGGGTTCCTTCTTGATAGTATGAGTCCCCTTATAATACAAAACTCTAGTGTAAAGTATCCCAACGCCTTCTCGTGATCATTTACACGCCCAAATTTTGGGTTTAGGGTTGAGAGTTTGCTGCTAAGGAACCTAAATTAGCTACCACCGTGTGGCGAAATTGCAACTAGCAAGGTTTACTTATTGCCTTAAGCTCCTTACTGCAGCCCGGAGCATTATAGGGGGATTATGGACATCGACTCTCCCACCCGCCCCTAAGCACTGCCCTAAACCCCCAAACCCCAAACCCTAAAACCTAGGCCACTGCAGCCCCTTCTACGACGATCCTGAAGTGGCTCACCTACTGGACCAAGTCAACGAGAGACTTTGTCTGTTGTTTAGGGTTCTGGGATGCTTGCATACGAGTTCAGGTCTTACGGTTTGGGGTCTCCCGTCCACCTGATGATGACCCTCGCACCCCCAACTAATAAATGCGCCCAGTGTAGCACCGCAATTTAATGGGGGAAATGGATTTTAGCATGATATGGTGGGTCAGATGAGGAGGGTGAAGGAGTTCGGTTCATGATGTTGTTAAATGTGTAAACGGCCGGGTTCACGGGTTATGCCGAGTTTTGCAGATCCGCACCCTCCTGTGAGGTGTTTGGAGGTTCATAGGCCGCTTTTACGAATTCGCGGCCTTTTCTTGACTATCCTTCCAGGGCCTTCAGTTCTCTGGCAGGGCATTTATAATTGGGGGGGGGTTAGCAGGGAAGGGGTTTACGTCTAAGCTAGTTACAAGTACTCATTCGGATTCCAGGGAACTAAGATGGCGCATGGGGGATGAAAACTCGTTTATTGTTTCGTCCTTTTTTTCGAAGTGGCCTGGACCTGAAGTTAAGGCGGGGTGTCCTATTTTCCAGCAGTTGGTTTAGGGTTTCGGGCTTAGGGAGGTAGGCCCGGTCTCTCCGGGTTCAGGGTGTAGGGTTTGGGGGGACTCCGGCTTGGGTTCCGGAATGAGATGAGTCTGCTTTAGATGCTGCCACTACTTAGTAAGAGTTGGATAATGAGAATAGTCTACTTACATGCAGCCCTTAGTATGACCCCTATTATCAACTGTTACAAGCGGGGCAGTATCCAAGGTATGCAATTCGTCATTTCTGCCGCCAAATCCTGGACATGGCATACGCATAGACTTGACTCGTTGGTCCTCAAGTCCTGACAATATGTCAACTTTCTCTACCGAATCCCTCTAAACTCCAGAGGAACTCCTATAATCCTTGTGTAAGCCCCATCTATTCTTAAGGTCCCCGGGCCGCCCTCTTCCAAAATCACTAATCCCTGTACCCTCTAAACCTCAAACCCTCTATACCTTACACTCCCATATTTGCTGCGACTGTCTGAGTCTGAGGAAGTTGGGAATGTCGCCTGCAGCGTGCAAGCGGTTTCGCGACCTCCTGCGTCCTTAGGTCCGTTAGCCTGCCAAGCGGTTTAGGGTTTAGTATTTGGGTTCCTGGGTGCATGCCGTGTTGAATTTTTGCAATGGTGTTCTTCTTGTGTTGTTACCTGATTCTACTACATATCCTGATATTCTGTTGAACTCAATGATTCTATCGTTGAATTATTCTTCCAGCACATAAAAATGTCATTCCACATTTTGCATTTTTTTGTAGGGCGGGCCGGGGTGGTGATTACGGGGGTGGGAGCTTGTTACTTGTTGTGGGCTTACAAGGCGAGACCAACGGATGCTTTGTGAGGATTAAGCCTGGAGCCCCAGTGCGAGATTATTGCAGGGCCCCCAAAGGTGAGTCAAACAGACCTCAACATGATTTTGAGTTCAGGGTTTGGGGTTTTGGGAACCTCCCCAAACCCTGAACCCAGCAAATTCTCCGTACTAGCAGTCCGTGAGGCAGTCATAGATTTGGCATGCGGGCAGGGCGGCGAGGACAACGGAGTGACAATCTTCAGCTTACCTCTTGGCAGCAGGGAATGAAGGATTGGAAGAGAACATGGAAGCTGCTATACTATCGGAGAGTACCTGTGAGCACTCCTTCCTTGCTAGCCAGAGGTAAGCAAAGGGGTTCCCCCCAATCTGCAATGCTCAAGGGATTTTAGCTTGGACCTTGGGGTTGGACCCTAGGGTTTGGGGAGCCTTTATAAGGGACAATGGTAATGGTAAGTATAGGGGTATATATGGGTTTGTACATTGATAGCTATTTGTCAGGGCCCCCTAACCACCCCCTATACTAACCCCCCAACACCCCTAATTCGGTTTGACTAGGGTTACTTGGGTTGCTTAAGGCTTTATAGGGGAGTGGTCAGAGAACTTATACACTTGGGGTCCAACTTTCGTGTCTCACCTGAAATCCTTACAGGTGTGTTGGAAGGATCCTTGCAGTGGTCCACAAGCGGGGCTTTTAAGGGCTTCTGACTGTGGATGGAGGAAATCTTGCATTACCCGCATACCCTGTGCCCCTAAACCCTGTGCACCCCAATATGTACAATCCTTCAACGTTCCTGACCTGAGCTTTGCAAGATTTCTTCCATCCAGCGGAGGGCCCATTAGGCAAGACTGCGGTGCAGCGTGGCGTGCAGCCAGTAGCAAACAGTGACCAGATTGTAATCCGGGTTTACGAAGGTATTAGGGTTTAGAGTTTAGGGTTTCGGCTTAGCTTCGAGTTTAAGCGTGTGCCTGTAGTCTCCGCCACCTACAGCTTTGTGACTATATCTACTAACTAGGGGGTAATTACCACCAAGCCGTAGATACTTGGCTTAGCGTAGGGTCTAAGGTAGTTTAGAGTTCAGGGTGGTTCAAGCTGCCCTAAACCCGAAACCGCGTATGGCTTCTGGTTTTCTCGAGAAGACACTCTGAGTTCATTATTTCAAGGGTTTAGGGTTGAGGGTGACTTTCTGGGTTCATTGTTTCAGGTGTTTGTAGCGTTTTTGAAAAAACCATATGGGGTATCTTTTCATAACGTAGTAGCAATTTCGGTACTGACATGCAATGATTGGCCTCAACCCCGAACCCTAAGCCCTCAAGACCTAAACCCTACACCCTAAAGCCCCAAGCCCGAAATCATTTGCATCCTCCGTCTTCTCTTTTGGCTCCCTTGTCACCGAGTCAGCTCTGCTAGGGGAGAGGTAGGTTTAGGCCTTTAAGGTTTAGGGTTTGGGGTTTTACTATAGTACAACCCTAGCGAAATAAGTAGTGCAATGATTTGTATACTGTAGGTCTAGGGGCTACAGTATAGGGGAGTGGAAGAGCGAATGGAAGCTTCTACATTATTTGGGATAAGCCTGAAAAATTCAATCCCGCAGCAGCCAAATTCCAGTCAGAGGTGCTTTAAGCCTTGGACACCAAGTCCTACACACAAAGCCCTACAAAGGATCCGCTTTTTCTTCAAGGGGACATGGGATTGCATTGGTGTTCGGCCCAAAGGCCACTGAGGAGCATTTGGGGACATTAGAGTCTCCCATCGTCCCCAATATGAATGTTCCGGGTAGAGAGGTCTATATCACATTGGGTCGCACATGTGTGCCGGTGTTTATGAAAATCACCATTAGAGAAGGATTATGTAGTTGATGTTCTCAAGCTTCTGAAAGTTCTTTGCCCGTGCTTTGCCCGTTTGGGGGTATTTGCACCTCAAAGTTGTATATAGCTGATTTTCTCACTTGGCACTACTGCCAAAATGCGCAGGCATTCGTCTTAGTCCAAAAGTCCCGTTTTTCAACGGGAAGCCAATGTGTTGGGTAGGTGGTGTCGTAGGTAGAGCTCTTGTGGCAACTTAAGTGGGAGGGCTTACTAAAAGGTCTGCGTTCAGGTTTCAAGAGCGTCGAGGAATCGACCCAGGTACGTTGGAAAAGGTTGGTAAAGGGTGCACAGACTGCATGCCATCTGCACTGCTTTTCCACCGCATCAAATGTCTGTGAATACGAGAACGATTTGTAGTAGGTGCCCAAGTGCCACGGAGCAGCGTATTCGCAGTGCAAGCGCGACGACGCGTGCAAAGTCCATTGAATGTTGCATGATATTGTGGTGTGGGGGGGCTGCCAAGTTGTTGTTTGAAATGTAAGCGGGCCGTACAATATAGGGGACCCAAAAAGGACCGCAATTTTGACAACCTACCGTATGGTGTATAGCCTAGTGCGTGGCGGCAAGCGTACAAGTCAGAATTGTTCGCGCACATGGTATGGTGGTCGCAAACGTGACAAAGTCAGGTTGTCTGCTGGAAGGCACATTTTCATAGTCCCATTTAGAAACATGTGGCATTTAAAGGCCACACCTACCCTAAGCCCTAAATGGTACAGAGAAGTGAACCAGCAGAAGCAGCACCCTAAAACCTAAACCCTTGAACCCTCAACCCTAATCCTTAAAGAGGTTGTGGTCATCCGTGGTGTGGCAGTTGGGCGCACCAGCTTTGGCTAGCCGGCCTGCTCCAGGCCCAATCACTTCCGCGCAGGATGACGAGGATGGAACTTACGGCAAAGGAAGCCCAAAAGGAAACAAGACGTAACTAAAAAGGGAACACTGGAAAATGTTTGAAGAAGACGAACAGTGGAGCCGCAAAAGTTTAAGGCATCAAGCAATTCCAACGCCTGCGAGAAATCTCAGAACAAACTCCGATGTAAGCTGGTTTTCCATTGTTCCACCTTTGTGCTGCTTCTTCCTTGAAACTATCTCACACATTTTAGCGTGCTTTTCTTCTATGCTTCCACCTCTTTTGGACCAAACTGGTGAGTTCCAGTTCTCCCCCTCCTGCCAGCTGAATCGGGGTATGGCGTGTACATTTCAAGCGTGGAGTTTCTCAACCTCAGGGCCTCGCTCTCAGGGAAGATTCATTTTCTGTACCCGAACATCCTGATTCCTAAACCCTACTTGAAGGGTCAAAGGGACTTAGTCAGTTGGTTAATAACATGAAGCTGGGGTTACTACATAGCTTCTAGTATAGGCCTTATAGGAATTATAGATTGAGTCCCCCTGACCCTGCAAGGAAGAAGTAGAAGCTATGGAAGAAAAAGGCAGCCAGGGCCTTCCAAGCAGTCACTTCAAACAAGATCTACTTCAGGCCCTAGCTCATTGGAGCCATAGTCTAAACTCCTAGCATACCCCTATAATTCTCCCCTCTAGCTGATATTTTTTTTTGCCGTGTTGTGTGATCTTTATTGTCTAAAGCGGGCATGAAGGGTGGCTGCCCTCTGTGCGAAACTTGATTGCCAACGCATTCTAGGCTAAAAATCTGCTTCCAGTAGCTTCTCGAGCTCCATGACGCATGTAGTAGTTTCCCAAAATAGGAGGACACCAAAATAGACCCCAAAATATGAAAGTCCTTATTCTGGGGACCCCGAAAACGGTACCCTAATTTTGAGAAAAAATGCAAGCGAAGAAACTCCAAGCCCTCTGCCCAGAAAGACACATATTCTGATCGGGCAGTTGCCCAGTTGTGGCATCGCCTGGTTCTGTCGTAAATGGGAGTTTCCAAAATTTCCGGGTCCCCTTCTTAAACTCTGTCTCAGGAGACCCTAGCAGTAGGACTACGAGACGGTGGGGGAAAAGACGGGGCTCGCACCCTACAACCTCAGCCCTGGGTTTAGGGTTCAGGGTTTAGGGCCCCCGTGTTTCTGGAAGCTCCCGAGTAGTTGCGCCTGTGCCCTCCACCCGACACCTGCGACGTCCACGTGGCTTCGCTGTACTTCGATTTGGGTTGTTGCAACTCCCATCCCTGTAATGCAGCGTTAGGGGTTCAGGCTTTAGGGTTTAGACTTCAGGTCTTAGGTTCCAGGATCTAGGGTGGAGGGGTTTAGGGATTTACCCTACCAAAGGAATACTATAGGGTTTATGTAGGGTCACGGAGGGGTATGTTGGGAAACGGAAAGGCGAATGAAAGCTATTGAACAATTTGGAGTTTAGGGCCCAAAGCTAATGATAAGTTCTTCACACGCACTGATCACGGAGAATCAAACGGAACAATTGAATATGAAGGGGAAACTAGGGCGATACAGCGCTTTGGAGGAAAAATTGTGATATGCTGCTATTGCCATATGATCCTGTCGGCATATGATAGTACCCTACACCCTACGCGCTAAACCCTAAACAAAGTCCTAAAGACCCAAACCCTAGCAATGGACATTCAGGTATTCCTTGCTTGCGCGGTTTAGGTTTTAGGGCAGTTAAGGCTGCAAAGAGGTCGGGCTTTTAAAAATTAGGCTGTTTTGGGGGATTCTCTACCATACAGGGATGTGGTATGTTGGGCGTATATGAAGGGATCTCTGTATTGATCGCATCCATTTGGTAGTTTCCATATCTAGGGATCCCCAAAACCCCACCCCTGAAACCCGTTTTAGAGACCTATTAAGAATCAACACGCCCAAGCTTAGGCGGGTCTAAGGAACTGAGGACACATGTCTTGCAAATGACCCTAAAGCCTCAGTCCTAAGAATTAAAGTCCTAACAGTCATCCTTAACACATGCTTAGCAGCTCTAAGCTTGTTGTAGACAGGAGACGAGGTGGCAGTTTTATGGGAGGCGGGACCCGCAACTGCACTTAAACAGTAACCCTTAAACCTGTTAGACGGGCCACTGGCCAAAAACCAAGGGGAATAGAAAGGGTGCTTGCAGCTGGAACTGGATTCTTCTCGGGCATTTCCGGACATGCTAAGAAGAAACAAGGTGCTTGTTCAATATGCTTTCAGTTTGCCATGTGAGAGGGAACCTGCGTTGTAAGTCATTTCGAAGGGTCAGGGGGACTGAGTAAGTAGGCTAAAAAAACAGGGGCAGTTACATGATTCATATAGGGCTATGAGTGGTAGTTTCCCAAAATAGGGGGGGACTCCAATCATTATTATACGGCCCCACAAAGGTACACCTTCTTTTGGGTAACCGGAATCCCTAAACCCTATGTGCCCCTATAGTCCCTACATACTGCTGTAGAACCCCATTAAACCCCTGTGTAACCTGTTTAACAGGACCTCCCAATTTTGGAAGCCCCCCAAATATCTAATTTCTGAAGCGGCCACACAGCATGCTCCCCTCAACCCTAAACTGGACCCATACATGTCTAATGTCTGAAGAGGCCACGGAGGATGATCGCAAGGGATAGGCTTGAGGGACAGGTGTCCTGCTTTCGCAGTCTTCTGCTGCCCTTGGGAGCGATTCAATGACAGGAGCCCACCTTAGGGTTTAGGGTTTAGGCTAGGTTGAGGGGTTAGGGTCAGGGTTAGGAGCCTTTCTGCTGCCTTGGGCGCGATTCATTGACAAGAGCCCAGCAAAGGTTAGGATCAGGGTGGATGCCTTTCTTACCAATCCGATTTAGAGGTCTTTTCTTGGTATCTGTAGTTCTATAACTACAGAGAGAAGCTAGGACGCAATAGCCCTAAACTCTGCTTCAGCTTGTACAGTAATGCCTGGATAACGAAGTTACTGGCTCTGGGACCTTCACCATTTGAGCTACAGTCCCCTTACAGGGGTTAAATAGGGAATTATATAGGGACTACATAGGGATTATGTAGAGTTAAGGGATATTATCCTACTCGGGTTTAGGGTTTAAATGAGCTACTTTCAAGATTGCAGTTTACTATAGTCCCCAATATAGTTCCCATTAAGGAACAGATGTCCACAAATTATCTGCGCAATATACACTGTAGTTCATTTAAGCAAAACTTGTGATGCTGCCCATTGATTGCCCACATCCTTGAACCAGACGGACCGGGCAGTCCTCGAGCCCTCATTTTTGGAGCCTGAACATTGAAAAGTTATGGCTTTGTTTTGATAGGCATCTATAAAAAGGATCAAATAAAGTTGGAGGTGATATTGGGGCCCCTATGAGCCCCCTTATAGAAACTCCCAAGCAGGTATGTCATGGAGTAACATGACAATCAATTATCGTAAAAAAGTTGCTACCTCTTCCCGCTTCTACATTACTTTAAGGAACATGGTTTGAAGTCTATCCCACGCCGGAATGGCCCTGTATCGGAGTCTCTTTTCGTTTAGGGTTTAGGGTATGCCTTACACAGGCCCATGCTAATCATCAATGATGATTCAGTTTGTGCTACATCCTACTAGGATATTGTGATCCGTCACGTTTTATGCGGGTGCGAGATGGTTGCCCAAAGGAGATGTGGAAGCAGAAAGGGGATTACAGGGTCCCCATTCGTGATTCTATCCTAAGCCGCAAACCATCATCACCAAACCCCAAAAATCCATAAGCACCAAACCCTGAAACAAAAACTCCAAACCCTAGCCCTAAATCCCAAACCCTAAGCCCTAGACCTAGACTCTTCAAAATCCATCCTCGGACGCTAAACTCTCAACCCTGCACCTGAAGCCCAGAACAAAGTCCTCAACCCTGAACCATAAACTCCACATCCCAAAGCCCAAAGCCCAAACTCTGAATTCTCCAGTGACGATGAATTGTAGAGGGCAAAAGCGGAGCAAAAATTGTCAGCATGCGCTCAAAACTTCCGACCTGAAACCTATACAAATTGTACAACACTAACTTTAAAGCCCTGGATCCTATGTAAAGCTGAAGGCCGAAGCCTTCAGCCCTCAACCCTACACCTTCAGCCCCACACTTTAAAAGCCAAAACCTTAGCCCTAAAACATAAAACCCTAAACTCTAAATCTAGAACCCTAAACCTTCACAGTTGGGCTTCTGATCTTTCAGCCTCCGAGCAGGCGCGAAGCCTTTCTGTTATAGCTTCAAAGCGTCCGTTTTGCCCGCAGGGCCCGGGTGTCTAGAGGATGGCGAACCTCCCTGAAATCCCCAGATATCATAGTGTTAAATACTTAGGGTTTTGGGCTTAGGGCGTCAGATATCATAGACTACTTGAGGTCACGGGTTCAAGGGTTCAGGGCAACCAATACAAACGTTTCGGCTGTATGCAGGGGGCGAAGGCTTCATGCTGAATGGCAGGGAAGGGTGGCCTCAACTGGCTCGAATGTACGAGGAATAAATCGTTCCTTTAATGGGGTATCCTTTGTGGTATATCCATTAAGCTGCTGGTCCAGAATCCCAGGTTAAAGAACGGCTTCCTTTTAAGGGTGGTAGCACGAAGTGTCGTGTGTCTGCAATAGGCTGCAGTGGTATGTCTGTGTTTGTAGATGGGCAGCCGGCTCTCTGTTGTATAATGCCTTTTTGTTGCAGTGTGTTGGCTGGCAGAGAAGGCCCTAGACCATAAACCGTTGCATTGCACGTTCAACTTGCTTGTAATGATAGCTGCAATTTCGATTCGTAACCGGTAAGGCGTGAATTCTTCGCCTCACCCAACAGGGCCTGCGGTTTTGGGTTTTAGGTTTGGGGCCGTGCGTTGCGCAGCTGTACGCGGGCTCGACAGTCTGTACGTTGGCTGGCAGGCATTCTTTCTAATTTACTTCAACCACGTGCCCTCCCACTAAACTGACCATGGTGAGTATAGGGATCTATAAGGGTAATGGAAAGAGCTTGGAAACTACTCTTTAGAGTTCAGCGCCCACGACAAACCCGCAGCACAGTAAATGACAATTGCAGTCCGACGGGCACTTAATAAGTGCCCTTCATCTTTTTCGGCCAATCTTTGGGCCCTAAGGATACATGGGCGGGGCTGTCACAATTATCCTCTTTTTTGGGGTCCCGTTAAATTTGGGACCCACTATGCGCAGGATTAAGCGCCAACACCATGGGCCGGGTCTAGGATTTAGGGCGGTGTTTAGGGTGTAGGGTTTTAGGTGTTTGGGGTTTAGGGTGTAGAGCTTTGGGCAGCAGGTTCGGTGAGGATTGTCTGCTTGCAGGTTTGCATGGTATAGCAGCCCTAAACTCTACCCGCCAAAGCCTAGCTTCAGGCCCTAAAGCCTAAACCCAACCCCCCCTAAACCCTTATCCCTAAACCCCTAACACGTAAGCCCTAAACACTATAAACCCTAAACGCTCACGGACATTTTGACCTTGTGGGTAGCTGCTGACAAGCCCTTGGGGGTAGCCCAAGCATCCAAATGCCGAAGGAAGCGACATGGGGATTGATCTGGCCATGCGGTTTTGTGGGTTTGAGGTTTAACGTTTCAGGTTTGGGGTCTAGGGTTTGGGGTTTAGGGTTTAGGGCTTGGTATTCAAGGTTTACGGTTCTTGAGTGGTCGTGTAGCGCTATAAGAGAAACCAGGGAAATTATGCTCCGCAACGGCAATTTGGGGAACAACACTGTTGATCAAATGCCACACACGGACTCACAGTTCCAAGCGAAGGGGTTCCCATTACAACTAGTACAGCCCTCAGTAAACCACAAGAACCCTAAACCCTAAACTGCAAGAAGGGATACCTAATTTTGGAAAAACACACGCTCTGCAATTGTTATTCGTTTGGGTTCAGGTGTTCTTGGCCGTGCTGTTCCGGGGTTGTGCTGAAAGCAGACGTTTGTTGATAACTCATGTTGTCACTGCAAATCAGACTTGGTCTCCCTGACCCGCTTAAACCTTAAAACCTAAACCGAGTGTCATAAAAGGCGTGGTCCTCTATCCAGCCTCTTTGGTCAGCAAGAGTCCATTCCTCAGGTGCTATGAAACATGGAGGCAAAAAACCCTAGGCTCTAGGGATCCAAAAGTTCTGCGGATATACGGGACCCAAGTAATCACAACAGGCGGAACGTTTACTTTGACGGGGGGTTACCTTACTGGTTTGTAGTAGGGAACAAGGGAATATCATCCCTGATATACTCTCTGTACAGTGTATTCCCATGTTCTCTGCTTAGAACCAGTAACTTATTTGATTCGCTTTAGGGTTCAGGTTTAGGGTGTGCGGTATCTGCTCTACGTGCTTCTAACTCGCCCGCTCGCACTGATGCTGTATGCTAGAAACGGTGGTGACGATGCTAGACCCTAAACCTTTTCCTAGCGATCCAAGTATACAAATGATGTCTACAGTGGGCCCTAAAGTCTGTAAATATTATGGGTCATCAAATGAAAATGCAGCTGGACAAATAGAATGGAAGAGCTTAAAGTTTGAAGTATAGGGGTACTACCCCAACACAGGAAAAACAAATGGAGAGCGAGACAAGACAGACATGGAAGTTGTGATTATGTAGGTGCTATATGAAGCAGGGTCAGCGAATATTTTGGGTGCCCAATTACCAACACCATGAAAGAAGCCCTGGCGTCACAGCGAACCCCAAACCCTAAACCCCAAACCGCTAACCCCGAAGCAGAGCGTTTAAGGGCCAAAGCCGCTCGAAGGGAAAATACGGGTGTTACGAAAAGCATAGTCCTTATCAACACCTGAACTAGGCGGAACTTTACTACAACTTTAGGGTTTAATGTTTCAGGATGAAGTCCAGCAGTTTATAGCTTTTTGTGGCCTTCTGTTTCATGCGAAGGGAGCTAGAACTTAGATTGTGGTGCGGGGTTTAAAGCGCAGCCAAGTATTAGATGGGTGACCATCCATGTCGTGCAGGACGCAGTGGCAGTCCGAAGGTGTTGTTGGCCATTTTGGCAAATCAAGGTTTAGGGTTTAGGGCTCTGAGGTGCCCAAAACTACAGCCTAAACCCCAACTAGCATGGCAGATTCCGCTTTATTTTCCACCATGGTACTGATTTAGGCCACTTGACCCTATCACCCTATCTATCCCTATATCATTGCTACCTTTCTTTGGCTTTTGGCTGTGAGCGTGGGAATCAGTTTCTCACCTTTGGGACAAAGCTTCTGTTGTGCTGCGCAAAACGGCGGCTCACTTATCAGGTATTTGGATTTTCGTGTGACCAAGTTGGGCGTTTGACATTTCACTTTCAGTTTTCCTTTGCATAGTATCCTATACCCGAAAGTCTATAAGCCCCCACGTAAAGCGCCCGTGTAACTCGCTTCACACAAATTCCTCTGTGGCTTGATTGTGCAGCTGTGAGGTGTGCATGTCTGCAGTAGCATTAGGCTTTAGGTGTTACGGTTTGGGGATTGGGGTCTAGGGTTTATAAGGGATTTCGAACAAAGCGGCGTAGTCCCTGCATGCGTGGCTCCTGTTCATTACGACGTCCAAACTCACAACGATGTTCTTGAACAGGCTGGCAACTTGAGAACCTACTTGAATATTTACTTCTATGTGAAATATACCAAGCCTATAGAAGCATGGTGAGACTTGTAATCGGGTTGTATTACAGATTTATGCAGGTGAACAAAGACCCAATAAGGCTAAACTGCTGCAGTGGGACGAGACAATGGATGCAATGACGGTGAAAAGGTCTATAAAGGTGGGTTTCAAACTATACCAGGGTGATGAATGTTATGCGAGCTTAGCTGGTTGAAGCCATTTGTACGCTAAGGGTATACTTGAGGTTACTTGGATGGGCCCTGCAATTTCCTGATCCTTTATCAACCTATCAAGAAATTACTGCTAAGCCCTTGCAAGGCTGTAAAATTCGGTTTCAGAATTTGTAGAAACTCCAACGAGCCCTGCACCGCAAATTGGACAGCCTAGGCTCCGATCTCTAAGCCGAATCCCATAAGTCTACATGGGACTTTCTCACAAAAGGGTTGGCTCTTAGGGACCTACGGGCAACAGTGGGATTAGATACCCACGTTGTCATCCCCGAATCCTGATTCGTTATACCTTTCGGCATATCGAGCCATGGTGTCGCTTCAAGACGCAAAGCGGCGCAGGCTGAAACCCGTAGACTGTTTCGCAAACAGGCTACGGTTGACTCGCCGCGTGAAGGCTTGCAGGATTTAGTAGCCGGCCGTTATTGCCAATATCGCCAAAGCAAAAAGGTATGGTTAGCCCGCTCAAGTTGATATAGAATGTGGGATATGAATCTGCCACCTCGCCGGCTACTACGTCCTCCAAACCTTCACCCCATGTAAGAGTGATTTGCGGGACTCTGGTTTCAGGATGTTCGGTGTTCCAGCATCAATTTTATCTCAGCTGCTTGGGTTTCTGCCGGGGAGGGCAGTGGGTCAGGCGTTGCTTGCCACAATTTTGCTCATGCTTGAAGTTGGAGGAACTGCAGAGACATTAGTTCTCAACCATTCACAGAGGGCCGAATACTGGAAACGTGCTGAATCGGTTTT
>CAJNIZ010008167.1:0-14513 GCA_905231905.1 Symbiodinium pilosum
CTTTTCCATTCTCTCCATATAACCCTATATATTACCCTATATACCCCTGTATAACCCATTATAGTAGTTACCATCTTCTTTTCCATTATCTCTATATAACCCTATATGTCACACTATATACCCCTATATAACCCATTATAATAGTTTCCATGTTCTTTTCCATTATCTCTATATCACCCTATTCATTACCCTTTATATACCCCTAAATAACCAATTATAGTAGTTTCCATTTTCTTTTCCATTATCTCTATATAACATTAGTAACAAATGGGTGGTTGTCAAAATGATGGTCCCTTTTTGGTTTCCTATTATAATACGGCACCTGATATTTAGGGCGGGTACCCAAAAAGGGAGGGACCATAATTTTGACAACCACCTATATGGTACTTTTCACAAATAGAGTGACTCCAATATAGACCCCAATATAATCAAACCCTTCTTATGCAGACCCCCCAAAAAGGAACCCTTAATTTGGGAACTCCCCTCCTAAAAACACTCACTGAAAACCACCTTCTAGAATGCTTAGTTATTAGGGACCTCCAAAATCCCTATAATCCGTATCTTACAACAGTAACCCCTAAGCTCTATGTTAGAACCCTAAACCTTAAACCCTGAACCCCATATTTGATAACCCTTGTGAACCCAATAGGAAATCCCCATCTCACTCCGTAGCCGCGGGGTGCTCCACATTGTAGTGAGACAGGTAGGACAAGACAACCTGGTTGCTGGGTTGACACAGTTTAGGGTTTAGGGCTTCGGGTTTAGGGTTTAGGGTCTAGGATTTAGGGTTTAGGGTCTAGGATTTAGGATTTAGGTCCTGGATTTTGTTGAACTCATTCTTTGAGGAGTAGGGTGTATAGTAAGTATCTAAGGACACTGAGATTACGCGCTATTGTTCTGGGGGTAGGTTGAGGTTTTGGGGTTTAAGGCTTAGGGGGGTTGCTGCTTATGGGTTCTAAGGTGGGCTTACGCTTTAGGGTCAAGGGTCTTGGTTTCAGTTTGCGGGCTAGGTCCACGCATGCTTGCAAATACGGCGCTGTACGTGCTCCAGGTAAAGTAAGAAATAAGTTGTGAGAGCATCGTTGTCCTGCTAAATGTTGCTGAGGCTTGCACCTCTACCTCTTTTGATGGAACACACGTTGTCACAGTGGTAAATCCACCTGCACACTTAGGACCCACCCTGTTACCATGGAACCCTACACCCTAAACCCTAAACCCTAAACCCTGAACCCTAAAGCAGGGCCACATGGGGGCTGGGAAAGGGTACTCTCCCACTTATTGAGTCGGCTATGTTTTTTTGGTGGGGGTTATGATATGAGCTATAATCTAAACTTCTACTATGCCTCTTAAGAAGCCCTGCAGTAGCAACCCCAGAGGACTGTAGCTCATATACTACAAAACCCTAAGCCCTTAACCCCTAAATCCAGTAACCCCCCCCCCTCACCCCCAAAAAAAAGATATGATGTTCTAGTGAATAGTGATATTCGGGTTTTTCTCACTAGGGTAGCCTTATCGTAGGGTTTCGGATTAGGATTTAGGCGGTTAGGGTTTAGGTTTTTTAGACGTTTAGGGTTCAGGGTCCCAGTTTCAGTCTGTGTCTAGGTCATCATGGTCCTGCGGCTTTGTTTAAAGGGTGTCTTACCAGGATGGGCAAGCATTTTTCTTGAACAGCAAGTTTAGGGTGCAGGGGTATAGGGTTTAGGGCTTTAGGATGTTTAGGGTTTAGAATTGGGTTTAGGGTTTAGCGCTTAGGGTTTAGGGTTTCGGGTATGTTCCACAGCGGACATTGGCCGTTCAGAGGCAACCGATATCGTACCCGCCCAAACTAACATGGAACCCCATGTAATCCCCGGACTAAATTTGTGGTATATGGTATATCTCTTAATAGGTCCCCCTCCCAAACCCTATACCCCTATAGGTCCCCCCTAGCTCATAAAATCCCCTAGATAACCCTAAGCCCTATACCTTGGGCCTTGAGTACTGCCCCCCTCAGTAACATTAGGATAATAACCATAATATGGTTATATATAGCCCTTAATAGGACCCCTAATATAGACCTAAGATAGACTGTTACTGGGTGGGGGCAGTACCCAACCTATACCCTGCTTGGTTAAAGGATTGTAGCCTTCGAAGGGACCTTCTTCGGGTTCCACGTTACGTTAAGGAAATGTACTACCCTGCAAGCACACATCTGAAAGACAGTCCGTGGGTCCTCAAGTCTGGGCCTTGAACCCTAAACCCTACACCTAAACCCTAAACCCTAAACCTAATAAGCCCAACTGCTGAGTGTCCTGGCCCACCCATGAAGTTCTTGTATTCCCTGTTGAAGCCAAAACTCTAAACCCCGAGCCCTAAACCCTAAACCCCAAGCACTAAACCCTAAACCCGATATGTGCCATTATCTAAACTCCTAGTATCCCCCTGAATAAGTCCTATAGAAATTTCCCCTATTTTCCCCTATAGAACCCCTTGTAAGGAGTTTAGACTATAGCTCATATGATATATTCCCATATTACCTACTAAGAACCAGAATACCTAAACCCTAAACCCTCATCCCTAAACCCTAAACCCTCATCCCTAAACCCTAAACCCTAAACCGTACAGGAACCCAGGGTTTCGGAGCCGTTGCCTCGAGGGCCAGGGATTAGGATTTTGGTGGATTTTAGGGATTAGGATTTTTAGGGCTTAGGGTTTAGGGTTTTTAGAGATTAAGGTTTAGGGTTTTAGGGATTAGGGTATGGGGGTTAGGGCTTTAATTTAGAATTCGGATTTAGGGTTCAGAGCTTTCGCGATTAGGGTTTAGGGTAAATGTGCATAGCTGGGGCTGCTATATGGCATGAAGGGTTTGGAACATACTCGCTATGCCCCCAATGCTAAACCCTTAGCCTCAAATGATCTCGGAATTGCCCTTTTTCCATTTTCCTCCATCCTCCTGAACCTCCATACCCAAACCCTACAACCCCTACATAACCCCATGAAGCCGTATAGAACCTGAAAAAAAAAGGTAGTACAGACTCCTGCAAGGCTTCAGGCGGGGGCTGTGCTGGGAGTTTGGGCCGTGGCTCACCAGGGGGGTACACCAGGACAGGAGCCTAGACCATAGCTGATATGGGGCTTGCCCTTTAAACCCTACACCCTTAAACCCTGAACCCCAGACCCAGGGGCTCTATAGGATTCGGGTTCAGGTAAAATCCTTACAAATTCCCACAAAAACTTTACAAAGCATGCAAAAAAGCCCAGGTACCAGCCAAACGAAGGACACGCAAGCCTGGTTTAGGGTGTAGGGTTCAGGTTTTAGGGTTTAGGGTTCAGGGTTGAGGGTTCAGGACTTCGGGTTTAGGGTTCAGGTTTTAGGGTCCTGAGTATAGGGTTGAGGGTTTGTCCTTGGTTTGTGCCCCTGTCCGCCGAAGGAATCCTAGGGGACACATCGGTTCATATCTACCGCGGGGGTTCCAATAATGGTCAGTTCTCGGGGAAGGGGAGAATGCGGTCATGCTAGGGTCCTCCTGTTTAGGGGTTTAGAGGGTTTAGGGGCTTAGGGGGTTTAGAGTGTTTGGGGTTTAGGGAGTTTAGGGTTTGGGGCCAGGTTAGTGTAACACCGGGGGCCCAAATAACTAGGCTTTGGGATGATACATGTAGGATTTCCCAGACCCCCAAAGGGATCTAAATATTAGATCCCCTAGAACCATATGGGAAATTATATAAGGACTATATAGGGGTTATGATGGGTTTATATAGGGATCTAATTTTTAGATCCTCCCAGGGGTCTGGGTTTGGCAACTATGCAGACGTCTGCGTTATCATCAAACATATCTTTGAATCATCGCCGGATCTGATGCGGCTGCATCAAAGACAGCTTTGCTTCTCCATGGGAGACTTCGCTACTGTATTACAGTGACGTAAAATCATCGTGATCATCACATCTTTCCCAGACGAACACAATTCACGAATGACGACCTTTTCCTCACTGTTCCACGGGATTCTACTTTTACTCGTGTAGGCAAACAGTGAAAGACTTTGTCCTGTTTGGGTTTTGAAGGGCCCATTATCCTGAGGCAGTTCATAAAAGCACACCAAAGAATTTTCACCTTCCCCCAAACTAACATGGGAACGGAAAAGGCCTTGATGGACAGCTGTCCGTTTAAGAGGAGCCGTTGGAGGATCCATAAGCACTTTCCCCTAATATCAAAGGTTCCTGGGTTGTACCCTTAAGGTCGTGCCCCTAAAAGCTTTCCCCAAGGCAGCCCTGACACAACCCTAGGGGTACAAGCCTGCAACCCTAGACCTGCTCCCTCGCCCGGAATATTTATCATTAGGGGCTTTGTTGCAAAGAGTTAGGGTGCTTAGGATCAGTTAGGTTCTACGCAAAAGGAATTCGATTCGAGTAAAATCGGACTAAAATCAGTTGAAGTCTACCTGATATTAAGTTGAAGTCTGCTTGAGACCTGTTTAAAGTGCGATAAAAATAGACAAAACCTGTTCGACATCTAATTGGAATCCGATCAAAGCCAATTATCATCCAGTTAAAACCCAATTAGAAACAGTTGAACTGAACATTAGAACCTAATTAGCATAATTTTAATACATCCCCCATGGTTAGAAAATCCTAAACCCAAACCTGGGCTATAAAGCTTAACCGCGTTAAACCTGCTAGCAATGCTCCAGGAACAATGAGGCCAATTCGGAGCTCTGGCGGGGTCACAGTGAAGTTGAAAAGGTGGAACCTGGATTTGGGTTTTTAGGGTTTTTAGGGTTTAGGGGTTTTAGGGTTTTTAGGGGTTTAGGGTTTAGGGGTTTAGGGGTTTAGGTTTTTAGGGTTTAGGGGTTTGAGGGTTTAGGGATTTAGGGATTTAGGGTTTTAGGGTTTAGGGGTTTAGGGTTTTTTGGTTTAGGGCTTCTAAGGTTTCAAAATGGACCCCCAATATAGAGATCCTTACGGGTAAATATGGGTACAGGGTAGGTTTACAAGGCCATACTAGGGGCCCAAGGGTTTCGAGCCTGAGGGGGAGGGGGGCGGACTCAGGGATTTATGACATTAAGGGCTTGCGGGGGTTGAGGATCAAAAATTTAGGATAATGTAGGCTTCGGGATAGAAATTCATTCCTTGTTCTGGGTCCTCCAAACATTAAGGGGTGTATTTTTACGCGAGAGACCCAAAAAAGGCCCTCATGTTGACAACCGCAGAGATTGGGCTTGCCCAGACCCCTGGGAGGATCAAAAAATAGAACCCCCCATATGGTACCCCATGTTCAGGGTTTAGGGTTTAGGGCCTGTAGTACTACTATTTGTTCGGTAGTTTCTACACACACCTAAACCTTAAAACCCTAAATCCTAGACCATGAAGGGGGTTCTGCTTTCTAGATCTGCCAGGGGTCTGGGTAGGAGCGAGGATCTATTTTGGAATCGAACAGGGTTCAAGCGGCTTTGCGCCCCTCCCCCCACCTCCCCCCAAATACGTGGAACCCGAGAAAACAGGGTGGTTGAAGGACTGCTGCATGATATTCATCTTTTGTCTGCGGAAGGCGATGCTGAAGCTGGCAGCATCAACAGCAGAAACGGTTACCAACAATCTAGGGTTTTGGGGTTAGGGCTTGGGATTTCTTAGGGCTTCGGGGCAATGACAAGCAGAGCCTTAACAATTGAAAGAACGGTGAGCAGATCGCAGTCATGGTAGTTGCAGTTTATTGCAGCCGTTCAGAGCATCACATGCACGAGACAACTTGGGAATCCAGGGTTGCAAACATAGACGCCAGTATCCTTGTACTGGAACCTTACTGTAGGAGCTCTTTAAAACGTGCCCGTGCAAACAAAAAAAGTGTCCCACAAAGACTTGGTAGCCCAGTAACCTTATTACAATAAGGGCGCCCTTTTTCCCTGTTGGTATATAATATTAAAGAACCCAATACCCAAAAGGGGCAAAAGGGCACTACTGGGTTTCCAAGAAGAGACAGCCAGAACAGTAGGGCGGTGCTCAGGCGCAAGGTTTGGGGTGGAGGGTTCAGCGTGGATGGTCTGGTGACGGAGCCTTCAAAAGGCTTCCGTGTGTGAGGCAGTTTTGTTACAGCTAAGGAATGAATTTCCGCGTGCCAAACCTAAATTCCGCCACTCCAGATCCTGACCCAAGATTTGACATCCGGGGCTTGCCCAAGAAAGGTTTAGGGTTTAGGGATTTAGGGTTTAAGGTTTGTCCAGGAAAGCTACGGAAACAAGCAAAGCCATTGAAGGGAAAAGCCATAAACAGCTATGGAGTCTAGCATTTTGGACTGGAGTCTTTTGATTTCAGCGTTCATCTTCCACCCAGGCGCATAGGGAAGATCTTGCAGTATGCCATCATAGTGTCTGACAGCTCTGCACGCCACCTTCTCAATCCACTGACCTAGGATATGGCAATTCCCTGTATTGTGCCCTCAAGTGTACTGTAATCGCAGATAGGGGTTCGCTAAACAGGGACTTACAATTATTGCAAAGCCTAATCCCCATAAACCACCCCATAATACAAGTGTGTACTTAATGTTCCTTTTCTTTGACATCTGATTCTCGATTGTAGACGTCTGAAACCACAAGCCCTATATGTCCATAAACCTTAAGCCGCAAACCCTAAACCCTAATGATAGGTATACGCATGGGTATAAGGCCCCCCATACTAGAGCATACCACTACTCTCCCAGACTTGGAAGCTTTGAACATATATGGCTGTCTGGTTTAGGGTTTCGGGCTTAGGGTTTAGGGATAGGGCTTAGGGTTTAGGCTCACGGGCTGTCTCAATACGGAGGTGCTACAGGGGCCTGACCTACTAGATTGATGGCAAGCCAAAGGGAAGAGAACGTGGAGAGAAATAACTACAAAAATCATGATGAGGTCTTTTTGAGCCTTATTTAAACTCCGAAAATTGGGTTATATAGGGGATTACATAAGGGTTACTAAGGGGGATACTAGGAGTTTAGACTATAACTTATTGGAGTTTGTACAAGGAATCTGGGACAATAACCTGGGCAATGATTGAGCCTAGGAATCGTAGAACAACAGGTGGGGATCGGCAAAGATTACAGGTGTCCGTCGGTGCAAGGTATGCAAACCCGAAACCCTAAATTCCCTAAACCCAAGTCGATTTTCATGGAAGCAAAACCTTCACTGTCCCTGAACTGGCGGCTCCTCCAAATATGGAAGCTGTGCAAAAAGGAAATGGCCGGGTTTCGTGAAGGTTTACTGGGTGTATACGACTGTAAGGGATCGCAAGCAAGGATTATCGAGGGGCTGTGTTGAACGACTGCTACATGGAGTTGCATCGTTGGAACATAACCTGCAGCGATGCTTGCGGATGCTTCGGGTAATTACCAAAAAACCCCAAACCCTAATTGACCTCTAAACCCCAAGCCTAAACTAACCCGAAGCCCTGAATGAACCCTAAACCCTAAATTAACCCCTAAACAGTACATCCTAAACCGTATACTTGGACTCCTTTGGGATCGCGCGCGCGGACGACACGCGCATCTTGGGCTCTTAGGCTCAGCTCCCCAGTAACCAATACAGTATAAAAAAGGTACCCTTATTCAGGGTTTAGAGTTTAGGGTATATTCTAGGGTTTGGGGTTTAGGGTTTAGGTACCTTAACCCCAAAGTCAAGTAACATAATGGTCCAAACCCCCTGAAGATGGTCCGAAAGGCTATGATTCTACATACTTTGAAGGTCCAGGTAATGATCAGTTTCAGGGTTTAGGGATAAAAAGGGAAAAAGGTATTACTGGGGTACCTAGTTAGGCAGGCTTCCTAAACCCTAAACGCTAAAATCCCGGGTTCGGCGGCTTAGCCAGAATTTGGGGCTTTGAGCTCAGAATTTGGGATCTAGGATCCAGATTTTGGGGCTTTGGGCTCAGACTTTGGGGTTTTCAACTCTAAATGTGGGATTCAGGCCTTCAGAATTGGAGGTTTAGGGTTCATTCGGAGATGCACGAATGTATGTACAGCAGGTTCGGACTGCATCATGCAACTTGCAGATTGTGAACGTCTCTTCCGAGCCCCATTCACTTCAGTGTTTAGAGTGGAAGGTACATGCTCTGGAGTACCTGGAGGGTCCAAGTACCCAAATACTGGGATTAGGTCCCAAGCACAATAGGTCATGTGGATATTAGGTACCTAAAGCCCTAACAACCACCTGGGATAACATGCCCGCAACAGCTTGCAATGATGATCTCCAACTAACTCTATATATATACACACACATATGTTATAATAGTTTTCATGCTCTTTTCCGTTATCCCCACATAACCACAATATACTATAGTACCCCAATATACACTCCCATGTTCAAACCTGAACCCTAAACCCTAAATCCTAAACCCTAAACCCCTGAACCCTAGCCCTCCAAATCTGGCAAGATGCCGGGTTCCCAACACCCAAGGCCGTGTCTTCGAACATGTAGTATAGCGGAAGGTACATAAATGGCACCTTGAGGTTTCGGGTTTAGGGGTTTAGGGTTTAGGTTAGGGTTTACCTAGACCCTCCAATGTAGTACCTTTTTGGTGGTTCTAATAAAGACCCTAAGCCAAACCCCAGAAGGAGCTGCATTGCATTGGAGGGTCTAGGTAACCCAGACCCGTGATTAATCAACCCCCTCCCCTTCATGGGAGGCAAAAAACCAGCGGTGAGCCGTAGACAACTTAAATTCATAGTCCAAGCTCCTAGTATCCCCCTTCATCGCCCGTATAATACTGCCTTATATAATCCCTTTTTCACCCCCTTTAAGGAGTTTAGATTATGGCTCATTTGGGGGTCTACATGCTGCGGACCCGGGGTTGGCGTTGTGACGCAGCACTTATGCGTGGCCAATGAGCGAATATAATCACCCTTGAGTAGATAGAATATGGGGTATCTGGGGATCTGTTTATAATTCTTGAGGCCGCTACAATACGACCTTGAAGCACCATGGTGCGGAGGTGTCAAGTGTTGCTTGCAAGGCATCTTGATGCGCAGGAAACACCCTAAACCCTAAGTCTCATCCGATCCCAGAATAACGAATGGGCACTCCTTCTCAATGGGTCTTCCCCAGACCGTGGGGTAGCAAAGGTAAGTGATAGGATCCCATTCTACGTGGGACTTTGTTTTATGGCAACAGATAAATGCTGCGGATGGTACAATGTAGAAGTCAGAATAGTTGCCAACATCATGTTCAGATCTGTTGGAGGTACCCTGTACCAAGGTCATGCAACGAATCTAGAAAAAGTATTCTGTGCGGCAGCTTCACATAAGTACTTTGCCTACTTCCTGGTCCTTGCGATACTCCTGGGGACTTAGCTTGGACCTTAGACCCTTAACCCTTTGGGATTCCATTATATTCCCATTATAGGTACCTAAGGGTTAACTCTTAGTAGGGCGCTCTTGTAGTTTAGTGAAGCCCCCAATATGTTCCTTAAGAAGAAAATTATGTGGGGAAGATTGACTACAGCCTTGGGTACTGCCCCCACCCAGTAACAGTCTACATTAGGGGTCTAAGGACTATATATAACAATATTATAATTATAATTATTATCCAACTGTTACTGGGGGGGCCAGTACCCAAAGCCATAAACCCTAAACCCCTGAACCCAAAACCCCAAACCCTAAACTCTAAACCCTAAACCCAGCTCATGTACGATTGGACGGTTAGGTCTTTGTCTTTCTTTGTCATTTGGAAGACATAGGACGCCGCTGCACCTGCCTTTAACCGACACCCCAAATCTTTCTGAATCCTGAGCCCTGAAACCTCTAAACCTCGAACCCCTAAACCCCTAAACCCTAAACCCCTAAACCTCTAAACCCCTAACCTCTAAACCCTAAGCCTCTAAACTCTAAACCGCGAATGCCACCCTACTTTGTTTGGCATGTTGGCCCAAGTTCCTAGATAGCTGGAGCCTCGCACAGTGCGGGGTCAGGGTTTAGGCTTAGGGTTTAGATACTACTTAGCGGGTCCCTTCGCGGGGATGTTTTGGGGATCAAACAGGGGTTTAGAGATAGTCTATTTACGGAACATATGGGGATTTAAAAGGGGGCTAGGTTTTAGAGATAGTGGCTATTTAAGGAACATATGGGGATTTAAAAGGGCGTTAGGGTTTAGAAATAGTGGAGACTTGCAGAAAAGAACATAGAAACTGGGTGTAACGATGGTTTTTCATTGGATTCTGGTGTGCCTGGACCTGCCACGTATCCTTAGTCAGTGCCTGTAGATCCCTCATTTTGGCTTGTTGACGGCCGTCATTTTGGGGTGCTTGGCAGGTTTGGGTATCTCTTGCGTTCAGGGTTTAAGGTCTAGGGTGCAGTCCGAACCCTGGACCCTAATCTCAAAACCCAAAACCCCAAACCCTAAATCTTAATGTTGGATTGAGGGTTTGGGAGGCCCCTAAACCTTAAACCCTAAACCCTCAACCCTAAACCCAAACCCTGGGGTGCATCAGGTAGATCATCTAAAGGGGGCTCTCAACAGGCCAGGCCCCTCCATGAACCCTGAGCTCCTCGCTGGTGTTTGGTGTTTTATGGTTTAGGGCTTAGTTGTTTAGGGTTTCGGTTTTAGTTTTTGCAGTTTAGTTGTTGGGGTTTAGGGTTTAGGGGATGGGGGCCTTCTGTTGGGGTATGTAGAACTTTCCCAAAATTCAGGGGTGCGTTGAAGGGGGGTAGAACGGGATTTTATAGGGATCTATAGGGTTTGGGCTTTCCCAACATTAGGGCTACTTTTCAAGCAGTCTTTCTAGTAGGGGTTATAGTATTTTGAAGTCTATTCTAGGGCCCCTTTTTTATGGAAACTTCCATGATATCGGGTGCCTTAGGAATACCGGTGAGTGTTGTTGCCTCGTGTCCGCTTGACTGGGGCGACCAGGAATTAGAATCTTTGTGTATATGGGTGTACTTTAGGAATATAGTCCCCTAAAGTACATCGATTATGGGGTATATGGGGATCTCATTATGATTTACCCAAAGCCATGTCTATCTACTTAAGGGAGACTACAACCCCAAACCGTAGATCCTACATCCTAGATCCTAAACCCTAAACGCTAAACCCTCTATTCTATCTACTTAAGGCGGACTTTAGGTGTACCTTAGGATTGGACTGGGGATCCCTTTAATCACGCTTCTGTGAATAGTTCAGGGTGTAGGTTTTTGCTCAAAAACGGGGCGTTTAGGGTTTAGCTGTTTAGCTGTTTATGGTGTAAGGGTTTAAGGCACAGGGTCTTTTTGGGAAATCGTCGCCTGATCTCAGGCAAGGGGCTGAGGCTTGTGCAACCTCGCTAGGCCCCTAAACTCTGATCCTTGAATTCTAAACCCTAAACTCTTAAGCCTGAGCCGAAGCATCCACTCGTAGTTGCGCGGCCTTTAATATCGGCAGGCCCCAAGTTGATTTCCCTCCACCCTACACGTTTGCCTTGAAGTAAAGCCACATCGCACACACAAACCGGATGGATCGGAACAGAGGAATGCGGATCTAGGATGTACTTACTGAGCTGGTGCTCACGCAGGACGCGCAGCAAACATAGGCATTCTACTGGTGGATTATATGTTGCGCGTGACATAAGCGGATGATATAGGGGATCCACTCCCTAACATTAAATCCTCCCTGTTGATCACCAATAGGTCAGAGGCTTGCTCTTCGCTCGCAAAGCAGCCCCGATAGCCCAAATCTATAGGGCTCCAAATAGGCCCTGTTTATAGATGTGGTGTAGGGTTTCGAGAAACATTGGGGATCAGCCCCGGGGTAAGGAGACTCAAGCCCAGTAGTTGGGCTGCAGGCACCCGAACAAAAAGAAACAATTATTGTGGCTACAGCACGCTGTGTTTAAAGCCTCAGTATCAGGACATTTGGACCTTAATTGGAAGTTTTCGGCTTTAGGGTGTGACTTGTTGGGCTTGGCATTAAGAATGGCAGGCTGACGCCAAGTGGAAAAGGAAATGGAAAATGAGAAGTGGGGTCGGCCCTCCCATGTTGCTCCATTTCTTGGGGTTTGCCACATTTTTGCCAGGTTTTAGGGCTTAGGGTTTAGGGTTTAGGGTTTTTCAAGGACCACCAAGAGCACAAAAGCTAAGTCTTCAACCGTCTGCAGGGAACGGAAGGCCTGCGTCCTGCGGCTCGTCGTAAGGGGTGCAGAGATTCGGACCACTCGAGTGGAGGCCGTCGCGAGGCAGAATGACTTGCATTACACGCTTTATTGGGACACCACCGAGGGCCTGCACATCTCTTGCTCGGGAGCCGTCTGCCGCACCCTTGCGTGGACCTGCCTAACAGACCCAGGCAGAGCGCAGCCATAAGGCATCAGAAAATAGGGCACTTTGCGTGTCTTATTGCCTGCTGCCTACTGGGTCTCGACACTTGGAATGCACGCTTACGCTGCTCTCCTGATCTCATGCTAGCGCGCGGACGAGGGTCCACTCAGGAGGCGAGCACACGCAAAATGCAAATGAGCGTCAACGCCTCGACGTTGGTGCACATGTCATCAAAAATGACGTGTGGCTCCCTGAAGAAGAGCAGGAGATTCAAATTCGAGTTTGACGCCGCCGCTGCTGCTGCTGCTGCTGCTGCTGCTGCTGCTGCTGCTCTTGTTGCTTTTGTCGTCGTTGTCGTCCTCGTCGTCGTTGTTGGTCGCTCGTGAAGTGCCTCGAACAAGGCGAGCTTGAGCATGGCAGCAAGTGAGCTGTGCAAATAGCTCTTGACCTTGCTTCTGATGGCCTGAGATACCAGAGCCAGGTAAACTGGCGACCGCAGGGGGTTCAATAGCAGATGCCGGCCCATGATCGTCTCCATAGCGTAAGTTATAGGACAAAGGCTGAACGGATAGAGTTAGCCCACTGCCTGAGCCGCCCTCATCGCGGCAGCCACTTGGCTCTTTGCGCCAGCCATGCTCACTTGGATCGTCCCATCCAGGATTCTCTGCCTCTGGCTCGCCCCCCAAATGCCTCGGCCCCGCCAGTCTCAGTCTCCGTGAAGTCATAGTAATAAGGGAATGCCCAGGCATTTTCTGCCAGGAACCGGTTTCTTCCGCGAAGTCTGACACCGCTTGCAGCACCAGCCCTTGAACTCGCCCCGGTCCCTTGCAATCATTCAATTTTATGTGTTGACTCAGTGTTGTCAGTTCTTTCGAGGAATGTGAGGGTAGTGCCCTGTACGGCGGACCCAACCGCTGTTCGAACGAGCACTTCGTTTATACCCAGGGTACAAATTCCCTATGAACCCTAGAACCGTATGACCCGTCTATCAACCATACACCCCATATACCCCTAAACCCTCAATCCTAGACCCTACCACATTTCTCAACATCAGGGTCCTTTTACGGGAACGAGGATCCTTCTGTTTGGATCTCTACAAGCCCCAGATTTCATAAACGCTTGAGGGCTTAAAGCTTAAGGATGCTTAAGGGTTTAGGGGTCAGGGGCTTAAGGCTTAGGATTTGGGGTTCAAGCATCTCAAACTAAGGGGTAATGTAGACCCATGATTAATAAACCCCCTCCTTTTAAGGGCCTAAATGATCCCTATTACAATGCCTATTAAGAGGAGGGGGTTTACATTAAATCGGACTGTCTGAGGACTTTCTTGCCAAGACACGTGGACGAAGAGGTCTGCCAGGACCTTCTGCACGCCCACGCGGAGCTCCATCCCAGGGCCAAAAAGCCTACGTGGCACTTAGGACCCCATCAGGGACAGTTTCAGGTGGGTAGTTACCAGGTGGGTACCCCATATAAGGCTCATATAAGGCTCGTATAAGGGTAATTGGCCTGTATGATGTTTATATAGGCCTCTTATAGGGGTAACTACCCACCTGGAACTGTCCTTGGACTAAGGGTGTAGGGCTACGGGTTTAGGGCTTAGGGTTTAGGGTTAACCCTTAGGTAGCTAAAATAGGAGTATAAGGAAATCCCAAAAGCTTAAAGGTCATGAGTCATGCAGGATATACTCGATCATCAACAGTAGGTCTGACACCCCTAAGCCCTAATTTAGGGTTTAGGGTTCAGGTTTTATAGGGTTTAGGTTTATAAGGTCTAGGGTTTAGGATCTATAGGGTTTAGGGTTTATGGCGTTTAGGGTTTAGGATTTGACGGGTTTAGGGTTGTTATAGGGTTTAGGATTTACAGGGTTTCTAGGGCTTAGGGTTTGAAGCCCTAAGTCCTTTACCCTGAACTTTGGCCCAAAGCCCTAAACCCAAATCCAGGTTATATAGAGATACTGGAAAAGAAAATGGAAACTACAGGACTTATCATAGGGCTTATATAGGGGTTAGATAGAGATTATAAGGTGTGCGTGTGTGTATAAGAAGACCTAGGCCGCAGGGACTGGCTAAGAAGGGTGTCTCAAAGCTACCCCTGGGGCTCCATGTCTACAAAGAATACCTACATTAGGCCCCAAGGTCTATAAATAGTACCTACATTGGGCTATTTGGAGCCCTAGGGTAAGGAGGAGGAGGAGGAAATCTTGTATCATCTTGGGTCAGGGCTTAGGCACCCTAAACCTATACTTATAGGTCCGTTGTACTTCAAACCTACTTAGTAACTCTAGTTATA
>CAJNIZ010008168.1:2228-15046 GCA_905231905.1 Symbiodinium pilosum
CCGTGTGCACCACGCACTTCACCGGCTACCTGACGGACTTTGGCGTTGGCTTGGGTCTGTGGACCCGCGCACAGGCAGATGGCGCTGAGCCACCCACCCTGCTCAAGGTCCTCCTCTTTGGAGCTGGCATCTTCTTCTTCGGACTTGGCGGTGTGGCAGCCATGGAGACCCACAAGACCTGGGGCGCGCAGGCAGCATTGATCCCGGCCGCCATCACAGCGGCGGTGGCTGGTGGTCTCATCCCGGTCATGAAGCCAAGCCCAAAGGCTGCCTGAGTCTGCTGCAGTAGACATGCGCCTAGAGGCTCTTAGCTATCTCGCCGGGATGCTGGGGCAGTTTTTCCTTTGAGGCTACATTTAAACATGGCCTCGGGACCATGAGAGTCTTTGAAGCAGCACGAACGACCGAGTCCATCGGTGGCGTGTCTGCGGTATATATACATTTAAATTTGCACAGCAAGAACTGAGAGACTGAGTTGATATACTCACCGGGACCGGGTCAACAGAGGCTCGGCCCAAGACACAGACGTTAAGCCTGCAGGAGCAAACACCAAGCTGTTCGTGCTCATGAGACTCTAGTTCCCGAAGTGTCGTCTGCACATTGAAAAGGTTACACACTGTTTCAGCAAGGCTGTGTGGATAACTGTCCTTCAGGCAGGTGCCCATGTTACATCCATGTTACCTAAGAGCTCCAAGTAGGTATTATTTCTAGACGCCAGGGCCCAAAGTACGTATTACTTTTAAAGTCAAATACTAATAGCCCCAGGATTTCTCTTCTTGAATTGGCGCCTATGAGAATTCTAGACCTTGAGCCCTCTGAACTCTCAACCATCATGAGCTTCAGGAATGCTTTTTCGGCCCTGGCTGGAAGCCCAAGGAGTTCTACGGAATGAGGAAAGTAACTTTTCTGCGAACTGACTGTTCGTCTGGGTTGTATAGGGATGTGTGAGTTTATATTGTTATATGGGATTCTAGGCGTGCAGAACAGGGATATATGGATGTTATATAGAGGATACATAGGGATATGAGTTTAATGGGGATATACGGAGGTTATATAGACGATTCCATAGGGACATTTGAGATTAGAAAGGGTGTCTAGGGTTGTATACTATGGGTATACTGCGCATGCTTTTAATTATTCTCAGCTGCTGTGTTTGCTAGTGCTCAGCTGCAATGTTTGCTGATGCGCGGCTACTGTCAGCATTCCCCGTGACTTTCTCAGTTCCATAAATCAGTGTAGGGAGGTTTATAAAAAAAAGAAAAAACGACTGGGCTGTTTGTTTTCACGGGGCTACGTGGTCACACTACGTTTCTGGGGCAGCAGAATAAGAGACCATCATCCTCTACAACTCATACTTTGAGCCTCATAAAAGGAAAGCACCGGCATGGGCGACAGTCAGCTCAAAGTGAAGCTGAAGATGGGTGTGGACTTCGTGGGAACCACAGGCAGTGCGTTCGCAGTTGAGCTATAATCTAAAGGGGTTTATGTTGGGGACTATACCGGGTTCCTGTTATAAGGCTTATTACACAGAATGCTAAGAGTTTTGACTGGAGCCCAGTTGAAGTCTCAGAGCGAAATTCGTGGACTAACCTTGGCATGATGGGTGGCGACCCTGCAGTGGAACCTAACTCGCATCTGCTTTTTCTGGTAGAACTACAGTTGGTACACGTTGGTACTCAACATGTTGCAAACCATGATGATGTTCTAGTAACTAATATGCTGAAGTCATGCGGGATTTGTGGATCAACAGCAGAGCCCGTAAAGTGGCGAGGTTCCAACTCATTGGCTGTACCCATGTGGGATTATACTACTTTGGATAAACCAGAGTTTTCGGGGCTCCATTTAATTTTCAATTGTCTGTTCAATTTAGTTTTCAAATTTTGGGGTAGACCCTAAACCCTAAATCCCTGACGGAAGGAAAGGCTCTCTTTCGGCCTGAGTGCACCACGCCGGCGTTTTTGCAGTCTTACAAGAGCCTGGACAGAACTGCAAGGTTCCTCTACGCCGTTTGGGGTCTAGGATTTAGGGTCAATTGGGGTTGAGGGTTGAGGGGTTCCCCCAATTAATTAACCTTAATGAAGCCGAATTACCCCTACATAACCTTCATTAAGGGGAGGAGTTTGGGGATTTAGCGATTAAGTGTGGGGTCTATAGGTTTTGAGGAATTTAGGGTTTAGGGATTAAGGTTTAAGGATTGAGAGGGTTCAGGGTTTAAGGGTCTGGTTTTGTCTTGGGTATAGAGGTAGCGGGCCACAGGCAACGGGCCAGAAGTTATGTCTTGGGTTATGAGCAACTTGTGATAGGGATACGTGTAGTTACAAGTCCTTCAAGTCTTAGTTGTGGGACTTATACGGATGCCGATGTAACTAGGGGCAAAGCTCTGTGTCGGACCTGGTTTCGGATCTGGGAGTTTCTCAACCCTAAACCTTCAACCCTAAAACCTGTGTGGCCTGTAGAACCCCGTATTACCCATATATCATCCCTAGAAGGCCTGTGTAGTCCCTCTATGTCCCATGGTACTTGGGATTGCCAAGCGGTTTGGGGCTTAAGATCTGAAACGCCCCCTAGGGTTCCCAGAATTCGGGGTACTTTGAAGGGAGGATGTAGGGGGTATAAATAGGGATATATGGGGTTTAGGGTTTTGGGTCACGGGTTTCCCATCTATTGGTGCTCTGTGTCACGCTGTGTAGGCCACTCGCGAAGGCTCCGCCAAGATTATCCTGGGGATCAGATGGGGTCTACATACGGTGGTTTAGGGTTTCTGTGTGTGCGAGCCCAGATGCAAAGGGTAGTCACGTGCTAATTATATCCCAAGTTTAATATAAACAAAACAGGGGGCTTAGAGGGCTTGTAATTGGTTTGTAGCTGCACTGAGCCTTCAAGTACTGAAGTGATCCCTTCCTACGGCTTAGGGACCAGTCCTTGCCCCCATGCGGTTGAAGAGGTGTGTGTACTGAGTACATTCAGGGTCTAAATTGATTACTCATGTCATTTTGAGGTCTAGTCGTTTTACCTTCTACCATTATGCAAGGAATCCAGCATCATGATATCCGTGAGAACTCATGTTTTTGCAGTACAGCGCGTTGCCCCTATTTACATCAGTATACTCTCAAAGCCCATTGCGACAATTTCTTGGACTTGCAACTTGTGGTTCTTATCGCCAGTACAACCAATCTATAGCCAAGATTGTATCTTCGAGGCCCCTCCCTGTAGGTCCCCGCAGAGGCTTGGGGCGCATCCTTTTGATGCATGTGGGGTGGGAGCTCGGTGGTTGTGGTTTCCAGGTTGGGTTTGCCGTAGGATTGTTCGGGCTACGCGGTGCAAAGGGAGGAGGTCATGAACGAGACTGCATCCCTATCCCTATACCCAGCGAAAGCGTCTAATGTACCAGCGTTTCACCAGGGCAGATTGTGCTTCGCGACCAAAATGGGAGTTTCCCAAAATTAGGGGTACCCTTTTGGGGGTCCCTATAATAAGGACTATAGTATTTTGGGGTCTATATTGGGGTCCCCTTATTTTGGGAAACTACCAAATGACTTGTTGAGGACTTGTCTCTTGCCTCTGTAGGAGCCTGTGGTTTGTTGGGAGTGAGCGAGGGTCGTCTTTTCGTCCGCGGTCCGGCGATGTGGAAGACTCACTGTCCTCAAAACGTTCAGGGTTGCTGGAGCCTACACTGGCTGGACAGAGGAATCGTGCACTGCTTAGGAACCTCATAAGGCCATAGTTCTTCGGGTCGTGTATATCAGGTGGTGGAAGATTTCCTGCATGCACAGTTGGATATAGGGATTGAGGATTAGCATTTAGGAGTTTCAGGTGTTGTGCTGAAGAATCGGCGCTCCTGGGGATGGGCCACTGACGTGTGGTGCTACTTGCCAAACAGGCTAGTGACTGTGAGCTCCAGTCCGCTGATCCACCTCAGAAAAGTTATATAGGGTTTATATATAGAGTTTTCTTTGGGTTATGTATAGGGATAATGGAAAAGAAGACGGAAACTACTATTAAGCACCGCCCGTTTCTAAGTTCTTTCTCTTCTGGACTAAGAGAAACCTAGTTCGTGTTGAGGGGGCCTTCATGATCATGCATACAGTAGTTTACAGCCCAATGGAATTGATGTTCCCCCTCGTAGCCCGTCGACCCGGTAGCCAAGAGCGGAAGAATCCCAGCCGGCTTTTCAAGGAAGGTCTTAGCCACCGTGGATGCTTACAACAACGAGATTGTTTGGTGGTGCAACCGGAACCCGGCGCCTTGTCACTACTAATTAGTGGCCAGCGTGATGAGGTGTAGGGCGAAGCGCAGAGGATGGAGGTTCACACAGATCCCTTGTACACTAGATTGCCTCCAAGATTGCATGTTCTCCAATTCTACTGTGTGTTACGTTGTGGCTGGGGAGTAGTGGAATGACGGGTGGAGATGATGAGTCCAAACTGGACCTCATCTTTTGGTCGAACAGGGACTCTCTGTAAGTTCGGGAGCCCTTATCTTAAACTTTTTATTGTTCTTCTTGTAGGGAAGCTAACAGGATTCAGGACCCATTGGTGCCTATTGGGGACTTGGCTCCTTTGAGCAGGCCCGTGTCAGCCCCTTGAACTCTGTCTTGGGAGTTTTAAGGACCACGGGACCCTCCCACCAACTTCCTTGATAGAGTCACCACATTTGACACTTTGGATGGATGTTGGCAATCTGCCCATGCGTTCTGAATGCTGCGCACTCAGTCGTGCTTCTACTTGGGAACCATTTTCTGTCAAGGGTTCGGTGATGGGCAAGGACTACATTGCCTGGAGCCATGGGAACCTGAACGTGGACAACGTCTTTTTCTGGAGGGACGCTGAGGGTACCCTTGGCAGCAAGGTCTACCAACTGCACCCCCATAAGTTGAAGTGGGGCAGTGAATGTAGGATAGTAGTCTCACTTCACAGGTACGTGCGGGGGTTACGATGATTTTCGGGCTTCTTGCATCTTCTGTACCTCTCCCTCTCCCCATGCCCTTCCCTCCCCTTCTTTCGCGTCGGTAGTGTGACTCCGGCTCACCGACCCAGAGAGCGCAATACCACTGAATTAGAAAATATAACCTAAATCGTACTACGTTCCTTGACATGAATTAAGCTATATTCCTTCATAAAGGGATATTGGGCTTTCTGGAAACATAGTCTGTCAAAAACGGTCCTTTAGTTACCTCCAATTCATTGGGGCCCTCTGAGGTACGCAAGACATTTGGGGAAGATTCCGTGTGCCCACGGCCCTCCGCACACCCAAATTTGATGGTTTCTTTGTATCCTCGAGTTGCGCAATGAAGGGTGACTTCAGAAGGGTGTTAAGTTCCTCAAATTCCTAAACAACACCAATACAACCCCAGGTTCCATGTTTTTTTCCATGTTATTGTCCTTTTGGATTTGATTTGGTAGCACAACTTAACTATATTTAACTTTCTTTCAGTGTACCCGGCAGGTTCCATCCTGTCTTGGTTCTTGCGGGCTTCGTAATTACACGCCACAAGGTATCCATGGTAAGCTCAGAGGCTTAAGCAGAAAAAAAAAGAAAAAAAAAAACGTGCTTTTGCTTTTGCTGTGGGCTCACCTGCGCCTAAGCCCTAAATCCCTGTGGTCTCACCCGCCCTCGCACATGAAGCAGTGTCCAATATCAGTGGGGACTGGGTCTAAACTTCTATCCGCTCCCGTTGCCCGGGTTCAGGGTTTGGGGTGGGTCCAGGGTTGAGGAGGGGGTCTATAGGTCCAGATTGCCATGGCAAAGTGGGCCATCGGCAGGGGGTTTACGTGATCAAGACGGTCCGGAGATTTGAGAGAACATCTTGGGACGCTTTTGTCAGATTCCCGCTGCAAAGCAATATCCCGATGAAGGATCCGGCCCTCAAGTGTGCCCCAAGATGGTCATTCCGAAAAAGGAGGATTGCCGAAATGGATGAAAAATTGGGAGAACAACTTCCAGGACTCAAGAAAAGCTTGAGTCCCTCCAACCCCGCCCCAGAACTTTGTAGTGCGGCCGGCAACCACTTAAGGACTTTGGGGGTGCGATAGCCCGTGTAGAAAACCCAGAGGTCGACCTTCGGACCAGGGAATTCTGGACTTCTGAGAGTGCATGCACATATGAGCTACAGCTATAGTCTAANNTAAACTCCTAGTATCCCCCTTTGTACCCCCCATATACAACCCCCTTGACGGAGTTCAGACTATAGCTCATAAATCAACCCTTGTGGTAAGTAGTCCGAGTCCCTCAGTTCCCGAGATGGTGAATCCAGTTTGTTGCCCACCTAATAGGGCAGTCTGGAGATCAGCCATGCGGGAGTTTCCCAACTTAGGGGAACCTTTTTGGGAGTCCCTCTCATAAGGGCTAAAGTATTTTTTGGGGGCCCATGTTGGGGTCCCCTACGCAGGGTAATCTCCATGCAGCCTGTGCGTGAGGCAAGCTTGACCTGGGTATTCTCGACTGGGGAGGCCAGGGGCAAGTTTAACCGTAAATCCCGGAACCCTAAACCCTACCTAGACCCTCCAATGTAGTACCTTTTTGGTAGTCCTAATAAGAGTCCTAACCAGAAAACCATAACAAACCCAAAAAGGAACTACATTGGAGGGTCCAGGTAGGGGTTGGGTTTGCTTGGGGTTTGGGATCTCAAGGGCCTACGGAGGGCCCGGGAAAAAGGGTTCCGGGGGGGGGGTTGAGGATGAGGTTTAGGGAACGTTTTTTGCCTAGGGTTCACCTGCGGTTGTTGAAATCATTTCACTCCAAACGAGATACCCTGACCTAAGCTTAGTTTGTTGACCTTGGTAACATCATACCAATAATGGACAAAGTCCTGCATGACCCCAACTAGATCATGAGATCAGAGCATCATGACCATCACCCGCTGGGGCAACCTTCGACGCACAAAGTTCGGCTCCATCCCCCCAAGCCCAATAAAAGATCAAATGAGTGGTCCCTGCATTGTAGGCCTTACATGACCTTCGATACGGGCTTTCTTCTTTTGCAGGGGCCAGAATAGAGAATCCAATGTATGATAATCCTCCCTATGGGGTCCCCCAAAAGGTACCACTATTTTATGGACACTTTATGGAAATGCTAGTATTAAGCCCCTCGAAGCCCGCTTCAAACGGTCCGTCTTGTCCTTATGACACAGGGTGGTACAACCTGGTTATACAGCTATACATAACTTTACCTATGAACCCCATCACTATGATTTGTAGCACCTATGACTGCATGTTTTTCCATTGTTCCTTATGACAAGGGGGGGCCCTAAGTTATGATTTCGGTCAAAATCATACGATGGATGGGAATCAGTATTCGGATTTAAGTCCTTTAAACCGTACAAGTTTGATTCATACTTATGTAACTAGCCCTTGAGCCCAATGGAAGATAGCCCGTAGAACGAATGGGCATTGGGATTATGCAGAGGTTCGTTTTGAAACCCGACATTCATGCTGGATCGGCCCACTAGCCTTATCCTCATCAAAAAGAGTCCCAGAATACTGCCATTTCCCCCTTGAAAGGTGCCTCAAGTGGTTCCATGGGCTGGAAGCTTTGGTGGTGGCTTCTGGGCCATTATGCGAGCTTAAGGGTTAATTCCGTTTGGGCTTCCTCGGTGTGCTTCGGGAGGAAACCCTAAGCCCTAAACCCCAGCCCCAAACCCTAACCTTAAAGTGTACTTTCCATAGTATTTTCCATCATCCCTGTATATCCCGTATACTACCCCCGCATATCCCTGTATACCCTAGGGCTTGTATGAGGGGGCCATGACGTGGTTTGGTGGTGTGTGACGGCAGCACTTTGCTTCATGATGCGGGCTGCAGGGTCATCTGTTTGGGGCATATAGGGGTATATATGGGGGTACTATAGGGGTTGTATAGGGATAATGGAAAAGAACATGGAAAGTACAATTTAGGGTTCAGAGTTTAGGGTTTAGGGTATAGTCCCCCTTAAGTAGATAGAATATGGGGTATATGGGGATCTTATTATAACAGACCCAACGCCATGTTCTATCTACTTAAGGGGGACTATAGTAGGAGCACACAAAACCCAAAATGTTGATGCAAAACCCTGACACCACGTCTTACAACATCAGCAGTCTTTAAAAACCAAAACACGGCAACAAGTGAGCCGGTCTATCTGCGACCAACTGGCAACACCGAGTGCCAATCTCGTCACCCCTTGGGTGTTTCCCAAAATTGGGGGTACCTTTTCGGGGGTCCCTATAATAAGGATTATAGTATTTTGGTGTCTATATTGGGGTCCCCTTATTTTGGGAAACTACCCGTTATCATAGATACAGCGCGACCCACTCCCTGCTGTAGCGCCGTACAGTTGGTTTGTTTCTTAGAATTAACCCCCATACAACCCACAATGGAGATGCCCCAAACCCTACACCCCGAACCCTAAACCCTAAACCCTACACCCTAAGCCCTGAACCCTAAACCCTAAACCCTAAACCCCAAACCCTAAATTGTGCTCACTATAGGACCCTTTGGGTCGCTTCGGACCCTCCACTTTGCAAAACTCCGGTTAGCTGGGAATGAAGGAATGGACAATAAAATGGAATCTACTATAGGGTTCAGCGCTAAAGGTTTATGGGCTGGGGTGGAAATTAAGGAATGGAAAAATAAATGAAAACTACAAGAATGTACAAATGGACGACTATAAGGATCCATTCCTTCATTCCTAGCTAACCAAAGGTAACTTCCAGCCTTCTGGTGACGAACATAGTCGGCATAGTACTTAAACCTCGGCTGCTTGGGGCTTTGTTCAAAAGAACAATTACAGGTCTTCAGTTATCTTAAAGTGATGGTGTTCAAGGTTTCGGGCTGCAGGGTTTTCGGGGATTCAGGATTCAGGAATTCAGAGCTTGAGGGTTTTTAGGATCTTGGCTCACCGTGCAGATTGAAGCGCACTACCTGCAGAAACGTTTCAAAAACGCAAATCATTAGCAACAGGAGCGGGGAGGGGAGAATGGTGACCTCAAACGAAAAACAGGAGGGGCACACTCTAAATGTATGTTGGGAATATCTCCAACACAGAAAGCTCTTCTACATAATCAGTGTGGGGGCTCCAACTGTTTGGCGCTCTGCTCAGCCTTCTTCCTACACAGCCTCGGCTGCATGCCGCTTTCTCCTGGTCTTTATTTTCATGCTAATACCATGAACTTGAGTATACCCTAAACCCAAAACCCTAAACCCTAAACCCAAAACCCTAAACCATTCAACGGAATACATTGCAGGTTGGAAGCTGGGAACTCGGGTTTCAGTCAGCTGTTGCCCTATAACCCGGGGCTGCCAATTAAAAATCCGGCTCTTGTCCTGCATGAGCACAAAGAATCCGTCATCAACCCGTACAACAGTCGTAATTGACCAACAAATCCTCGCAGTTTGAAGATGCATTTGCACAGATCATAAAAAAAACGTGGTTCTGCTTTTAAAGAAGGCAATTTTCTGCGGTTATTGGTTCTTGAGGTAGGGGTTAAACCTTCTTCGCTAGTACTGTCATCTTCAACATGTTCAATGGTCCTCTGTCCCGGCGATGCCTCACACTTTGAACTTGCATAGCTTCTGTTCGCACACCTATTTCGCCATCATTTATCACTCATAGTGATGGAGTCTCTCATGTAAAGTCGGTTGCATTCATTGTCATAGTTGTGGGTTGTTTTGTGCAAGCCATGTTGCATGCTATCGCTTTGTAATAGTTCTTCCGGTACAGTTGACAACAAACTATCAGATCGTTAGAACATCGAATGGAAAAGAACAAAGTTTCATGTGATACGTAAATTGCACGTGAGCAAGAATCCTTCGGGCAGTCCCATAGATTTCGGACCACCAGAAGCAAAGGAAGACCCCAAGCAGAGACCAGGCACAACATCTGGCGTTTATATATATATATATACACTGGGCAGTTGATGTATTGTCTTACACACTCCAAGACAATGGAATAGGGATGACAGCATGTAAGCACAGCAAAGGCAGACCTGGTATACAACGTTCTTTGGCAAGACTTGCAAAAGGCAAACGGAACATACACCGCATACACAGCCAACCTAGTGAGACAATCAATGTTTTGCGTGGGGACCCTAGGGAGACAGGGGGATCATATTGTAAGCATGAGGCACGTCATGAAAACTAATGCTCTAAACCCTAAGCCCTGAGCCCTGGACCCTAAAAATCCTAAACCCTAAACTCTACAGTAAACCCCAAACCCTAAACCCCTAAAAACCCTAAACCCTTAAACCCTAAACCCTACCCAAAAATCCTAAACCCAGCCAACCTAGAAGCCAAGTGCCCTACAATTGGATCAGTTCCCTGAGCATCCGGCTTCATCCGAAGCTTCTTGCCGTTGTCATCTTTTGCGACCTGCACTAGGGTAGGTTTGGGGGACCTATGAAATTTGATTTTTTTGGCTTTGCAAGGATTCAGGTTAACAAAAATTTGAAAATAAATCCAGCCTACCCTGGTCACAGGTTCCGAGAGATGCACAACCCTACCTGATACCCCCAAAGTATGTAGAAAGATGGCCTTTCGGGCTATTTTGAGGAGTGTTGGGCCATTATTTTACATACTCTTGGGTTCAGGTAAACCCTTAACCCCTTGCGTCTGCCTGGTACAAGAGGCCTCTCCCAACGCACGAGCCATGCGTTGTTTCTCATTGGACCACGTCAGCTCATTATTCTTCTTATAAATTGAACTGTAGTCTAAACTCCTGAAAGGCTGGTTATATAGGGGACTATATAGGGTAGTAGAAAGCTTATTAAGGGGGATACTCGGAGCTTAGACTATAGCTCGAATTCTAGAACCGCAAGGAAATTATAATCTCACGCTCTATCTGGAACTATAGTAAATATAGTATCCCTATTGCAAATATTCATGGTACTTACCGGAATGGAGCAAGGAATCCCTGTGGCAATTTCCCGGGGACCCCATAATCATCCCAATGATCATCCCTACTGTAGTCTCCCTAGACCTAAAATACACAAGCTGTTTTTACTATTTCCCACGGGTCATTCTAGTCTAAAAATCTGGAAATGATTCCTAAGGAGACTACATTCTATGTTGCCTGACTCCATACAGACCGCCAGTAGGATCATCATTTGCGAGCTGTTTTACGGGTTTTTTTTTGTCAAACATATGTGTGACATTTTGGTTATTAGGTTTTATTACGGCACCTATTATTCAGGAACACCAGAATGGGAGCCTAATTTTGGGAACTACCACATGAGCTACTGTCTAAACTCCTAGTAACCCCCGCCGTACCGGCTCTGTGGACTCCTCCTCCGAACTCTTTTCTAACCCCCTTTTAAGGAGTTTAGACTATAGCTCATTTGGGCTTCGATTTAAGATTTTGGGTTTAGTGTTGAATTAGGTTAGACTTATGAACTCAGGTTATAGACCCTTAAACCTTTTGGGCTGTTTTTAGGGGTTTAGGGCTAGTATTTGACATACTTTTGGGGTTTAGGAAACCCCTAAACCCCAACCCCTAGACCCCAAACCCCTAATCCTTAAACCTTAAAGGAGTTTAGAGCTCACATAACGTTAAAGTTGTATGTAGAGCCTACGGAGGCCGCAGAAGATCTCAAAGCACAGTCTAGGGACTTTAGGAGGGACCCCTAGTAGGGACCCTTACTCCCATTATCATATATAACCCTTATACAATCCTTCTACAACCCCTATATCCCTAGGTTGTCCCCGTTTTAACCCCCATAAGCTACAAGGGTCCCCATTAAACCCTAAACCCTAAACCCTACACGCTAAACCCTAAGCCCTAAGCCCTAAACCCTAAACCCTAAACCCTAAACCCTAAGCCCTAAACCCTAAACCCATAAGCTACAAGGGTCCCTCCAAAAGTTCCTTGACACACGCCTTGAAGGAGACGTGGCGAAAACGTTCTTCCAGAGCATCCTTTGTGTTTCGGGTTTAGGGTTTTTAGGGTTTAGGGGTTTAGGGGTTTAGGGTATAGGGGTGTAGGGGTTTAGGGTTTAGGGAGTCCTTTGTTGCTTTGGCTTCTGCTGGACTTTGAGGGGTTGGTAGGATGTAGCTATGGGGCTTCAGACAAATCAGGTGCCCCAGAAGCCCCAAGGATATAGTCCCCCTTGAGTAGCTAGAATATGGCTTTGGGTATATTAGCATTAGATCCCCATGTACCCGATATTCTATCTACTTAAGGGGGCTATAGCTCTGTAAACTGCGGACTTCAGCATGCGCTCAAAAACACCAAGAGACAAGGAACCAAAGGGGACCCAAAGCGTTGGCGGTAGGCTAGCCATATGGCTGGTCCTTTACACATGTGAAAACGAAGGAAGATAACAGACTTCCTGGGCTACGGCAAACGATTGCAAATGCTGTCGACCATACTGCTGTACAGAACCAGAAACCCTATGAGCAAGGGCGTCAAGATAATGAATATGAGGTTTCTCTTGTCCTGCATCTGTTCACGATCACCTCCCCAAAAAACACACACCAAGCACCCCCCCACGAAATGTGTTCACCTGCGTGCAGCAATGGCATTACGCCGGATGTATTCACCATCCATTATTGGGGGTTCGGGCTTTCTCCTTTCAGAGAGGGGGGTCGTCTCCCCAAGCCCTGAACCCCAAGCCGCATGTTTGTCACACCTGCAACATGAATCCAAGCGGGGCACTACAGACCTTCGACCCCCTACACCCTGACCCCAGTTCCCCCTATAGTCCCCCTTAAGTAGAAAGAATATGGCTTTGGGTAGTTCATCATAAGATCCCCATGTACCCTATATTCTATCTACTTAAGGGGGACTATAAACCCTAAACCCCAAGCCCCTAAACCCTAAAGCCTAAACTCTAAACCCCAAGCCCAAAA
>CAJNIZ010008169.1:9409-32493 GCA_905231905.1 Symbiodinium pilosum
TACTCTAGCAAACCAAAGAGGAAGAAAGGGCATACTCAACACCCCTGCATATATATATATGTGTGTGTGTTACCCGCAACCCTAAGTCCTAAACCGTGTATATATATATATACACACACATATAAATATGTATATATATATATATACATTTATATATACATATATATATATGTATATGTATAGGTATATGTTATGTTTATTGTTTGGGCTCCCAGCCCGGCCTGGAAATGTCAAGGAGACTCTATTACCCAAAACGAAGAGTCAGTCAGAGACCTGAAGATTTCAGAATCGAACCTGCGAGCAGCTGCACCGTTCCCCCATATGCATGCTTAATATGCCTATGTAAGCTGCTTCGCCTTAAAGTAGAGACACCTTCTAAGGTCGAATCAACTGCATTCTAAGGCCGCAATCACTTCTTGCTCCCGTCGTATCTAGAGTCTGTTTGTGGACTTCCGAGTCAGGTGGGAACCTTAAGCCCCAAACTCTGAACATCGATGACAGGCGGAGGAGTCAGCTGGGTCCGATCTCGAGGCAGAGGCGCAAGCTGAGCAACTACCGTGCACTTCTTTTGTCATCAGTTCCGAGAAGTCCGTTGCAGTGCAGATTCGCACTACGGGGTAGTTTATCATCAGCTGGACGGTGTGACTGGTTTGCACCATATGGGGTCAACGATCCGTATCAGTATACATCAAATGCGTTGAGAGAAGAGTCTTGAGCTTGGAGAAGCTGAAAAGTGCTTGATCTTGACTGCCGGGCAATTTACAGCCACCTCACCCGACCTCACCCGACCTCACCCTAAATGGTGGTTTATATAGGGAACAGTACCAACATGGCCTTAAACTGGGTATTGAAACTATTGTAAGTTTCCCTGTGACTGGTAATGTCATCTTTCAGCAATTTGCATGGCTAGGTGTTCGGACACAGCTAGGCAATTTGCTTCGTGGTCCGGTGCACTTGTGCTGCTAGATAAACACTTCTACTATTCCTACATTCTCGCAGCATAATGAGGGTTTCAATCAAATTTCAGAGAGTGGGGCCATGACCGCAGCAGCCCGATGTGAATGTCTGTGTAGGACAGGTTGGAATTTCATGACTGCACGTGCCTATATCCATTCGGCAATGATGGACTACTTCTGCTTCTCTGGTTCCTGTTCCAGTGCGGCAACATGTGCATGCTCAACTTGATGTAGGAGGGTGCAACAGCTTTGGCGCTTTGAGTCTCACATGCAGTGTGCTGCCCCAGGACGCGAACGAAAACGGTGGGGGCCTCAGTTCAGTTCGGGGTTTCTTGATGCTGCGTGTTCAAACATGGGATGTTGCGGTTGAGAGGTATAGAGGGCGAGCTTTAAGCTTGCGAAGTAGTCGATGGAGCTTTGGTACATTTTTCAAAAGGGCATGGCATATTGCTCTGCTTTTAGGCTTTTAGGCTTAGTCTTCCAAGGCTTCGGGCTTGGTCATCCCCGAAAGCTCATCCAAGTCCAGAATTCCTTTTCGTCTACCAACTGATATGAATAGTGTTGCCATACTGTCCCATCATGCAACGCAAAGCCCCGAGGCATCTCATGTGAGTGAGTAAGGAGAGGGCATGTGTTGCTTTTCGATGGCTGCGGTGACACATTCCATGGCCCATGACTTCAACTTTGTACCGTCTCATCCCGAAAGCTTTGTTACAAGCTGTTTAGGGCAAGGTGATTGTCCATGGTGCCCACTGTGCAAGCCAGTATTTCGATCAGCTGACACATCCCAAGCTCAGGCGACCCAGATGCCGCCAAGAAAGCCAAGAAGCGGAGGAAGAAGAAGAAGACGACCAAGTCTGAAGAAGCACCAGTCACCAAGGCTCGCGAAGAAGTTCTTTTGGTGAGACATGGCGGCCAATGGAGATGCCTAAAAATAGCAGGCCTGCAAATTTTTATACCCCCAATTGCTAAAGGCCTGTCGGTAAGAGCCACCCAACATGAAAAGTCCTGGAAGCCCGCATATTTGGATCGTTTTGCAGGGGGAGGATGCGTGGGGAGATTCCTCAACAAAACGCGTTTAACTTGTCAGGGCGGTCATGTACGCCCGCAACAGCATGAACATTTTTCCAATGGGTTAAAGTGACTCTAGCATGCTTAGGACTGTTTAACCATCAACAGTCTACATAACTGTGCATCATAAGCCGCATCTAGACTAAAGTGATACTGTGCTCATCGCACCTCAGCAATTGCTCAGAATTTCTGGCTCAGAGTTTGGGCTGCTTAGGGTGGTAATGGTAATGGAAATGGTAAAAGTAATGGAAATGGTAATAGTAATAGTACTAGTCATAGTACTAGTAATAGTTATAGCCATAGTCATAGTAACAGTTATAATCATAGTAATAGTACTAGTCATAGTCATAGTCAGGGATTTCCCTGTTTTAGAACTGAGCATGTCTTGAGCCAATGTGTTTAAACTGTTTGGAAGGTCACACCTCCTCTGCCCACTGCCACTCCTGCATGAGGCTCAGGAGATCATACCTACTTTTGTACTATAGCTTAAACTATTACTGCTATTACTATTATTGTTAAACTATTACTATAAATGCAGCTCGTGCTGACGCCACGAACTTATAAATTCATATTCATGCCAACTCCAGGCGCACGAACCTCTCACTTCAGATCGGGCTACGCGTCGGGCAAGCGTCAAGCATTGCAGTCCTACACGTGCTTGTCGGGCCGCAATCATCAAAGACCCATGCCTCGCGACATGATGATGCTTCAAACATGTCTCGGTCATCTTCGGGACGGTTTCATTGTTGCTTCCTCTTTTGGATCTTTGGCGGCCGAAAAGGTAGGATGCCATTTTTTATTCAGCGACATGATTCTTCTCAAAACCCTTGGCCGAACACTGATCTTGCATGTTGGGGCTGCTGAGGCTCTGGCAAACCTCTTCTCAAAAACGAGATTTTCCGGCTTGTCCGATGGTTCCGACAGTGAGCAGGCGCCATGGGCAGGGAAAGGCTGCCCCCCCTACCTGAGAGTAATAATAATTGATATTATTATGTTTACAATGAATAGTAAGAGTGGTATACTATTATGACAGTAATATAGTAAGACAATAATGTAATGCCAGTTCTCCTTAAGACTGTCATCATTGCTTTCCAATACGGTTGACACCATGTTGATAGCTGTTGTGACAACCATTAAACCGTAAACCCGTAAACCCAAAACCCCAAAACCCCAAACCCCAAAACCCCAAACCCCCCAGGTGTGGTAAGGACAGGTCAACATCCATCTCCTTGAGCGTTATCTGGCGAGGTCATGATCTACAGTTCTTGTACAGGGATGAAAAGGGTTCTGCAAGGATTATATAGGGATAATGGAAAGGAACGTGGAAGCTACTATTTAGGGTTTCGGGATTTAGGGTTTTAGGTTTGGGGTTATATAGTGCACCATGCTAGCAGTTCCTTAAAGAAGGATCTTCCCAGGGGTACATGGGGAATCCCTGTTTTTTTTGGAAATGCCCCCTTCAGTGGAATTCCAACAGCGGCGGAATGTCGCGCTTCAGCCGTCAACGGGCCCACCTGAGTCCGAACACATGAAAGTCTAAACCCTAAACGAGCTAAACCACCACCACCCCCCCGCTCCCGCAAAAACAAGAAAAAGAGCAACTCCTTCAAGTTGTTGGGCTGGCTGCCTTGACTTCAGATTCTGACTCGCGGGCAGGCGCAATGCCCCACTCGGCCCCCAAGGCTCTAGCAACCCCTAGCAACGTGCGCTTCCGCTCAGCCTCCTATGTGACCACAGAAGATTTATTGAGACAACAGTCAGGGCTGCATCGCTAGCTTGCCCGAAAAAAAACAGTTAAGCTTCACGGAGCAACTGCCACTACAGCTTTCGTTGCGTTTTGCGTGCCCCATGCCAGGGTTGATCTGTCGAGTTTCATATGGCGCTTGGAACCCGACTTTCATTATGTCGTGGCTGTTCTGGGCAATCTCCAGCTGCAGATCTCTATCAACGAATGCAAGCCTTCCGTCCCCAAATTACAATTTCCACGCCTCTTTTGAGATTGATGTAGATGTTGCCCTTTGTTGCGCCTCTTTAAGTTTCGCATCCCCTGACACCAGGAGGCGGCAAAGGCCACCCGCCTTCATGCAAGCTTCTATGTAGAATGCTTCGGAAACCTACTTAGTGGGTCTGGGGGGGTTTCTGGGGTTATGCAATCTGGCTTTGTTACAATAGAGTTGCAATGGGCCTACAATGGGGTTTGAAAGGAAATCGAATATTACCTAACTCCAGAGTGCGTCACAGTTGACAGGAACATGACTTGAGAATGTAAGGCCCAATTGGTTGCAGTAAAGGCTCCGTAATGCCTATGTCAGGACAGAGTGCTCAGGGGGAGCGGCTCAGGGCTAAACGGTTACGTAGGGGCTTATGAGTTGTCCTGGAAACGGGCGATTCTTCCCCTTCTGGGCTGGGCTTGCGCGCAGTCTCATGGCTGATTTCTGTCCTTTGCAAGGGCTAAAGGTCGGAGGGTTTTTTTCAGTTTTTCCTTCCAAATGCAGGTCTATTCCACCTACTTGAGGAGAACCACGCAGGGTTGATATGACCCACTGTCATACTAGTCAGGATTAATCACTGCTTGTGCAACTTTCAAACTGCGGAAACATGGGTTCAGACTGGACCTTCTAGACATTCTTAGGATCTTAGAAGCGCTTTCCGGGCCAGCCCATGTCCTTTCTCACCTGAAGGCGACCGCGAAAGCCGCGGCCAAGCAAGCAAAGGCAGGTAAGCCCAAAGCCAAGGAGAAACGACCGTTTACAACTAGAACAGACATAAGCGTCACGCAGCCAAGAAAGAACTCGTTTCTTATAAATTAACGTGGCAGAACCAGACTAGAAAAGATGCTGATGATCGTGTTCATCGTCCCAGTACGTGGAGTGCTTGTTTTGCAATTCATGGCCGGTTCAGTCTAAGGTCAAGTAGCACTATCGTTACCATCTACCATTGCTAGTCTTATGATTCTTGACAGGAGCGGTATTAGTGTCGCTACCGCACCGATAAGGTCGTTGCATATATACCAGCGTGACAATCGCGTAGTGACAGCCCCACAAGCGAGTTGAAGGTTCACAGGTCATTCAGAGAGTTTAAGAACCAAGGCCAACAGGGTGCTGGACCTTGGATTTGGACAGATGTGCGTTGATGGAGCTGAAGACACTCTTCGTGTTCTGATCCACCAAGCCAAAATCCTCACAGCCTCCATGGTCAGCAGTTTGTGCTATTATGCTAACTATGCCAAGCATCAGATTCTCTCAGCCAAGAAACTCACAAAAAGTAAATCCTGCCAGACGCTCGTAATTCGGCTCGTAGCTGCGCAGCCCCTAGCTGACATTCAGACCAACAGGTCTCCTCAGCAGAAGGTGAGGCACGCAAATTAAATTCGTGTTTCTAGTCCACAAAGAGTGGGCATGATCCTATCCCAGACGCGGCTTTTGGATGCTCACCTTTCGTCGTTCATGTTTTCGCAGTTTCGCGCTTCTTGCCAGCAGTCTGTCGAGTCTTCGTACTAGTCTCCTTCTTCTTTTCACATGTTTGCTCATGGTTAATAATTGCTGCAATCACAGATTGAATAGCTTACGCTGTTCATAGCAAACGCCCCCTGGCCCGAATCCCGCTTGCAGGAGCCTGCGAAGAAAGAAAAGGCCGTGCCAAAGGCGCCAAAGGCGCCCCAGAAGGCACCGGAATCAACGTCTGCAGAAGTATTCAAGACCGAAAAGAGGATGTTGGCAAGACCAGGAGGAAGAGTAGGAGAAGGAGGTGGAGGTGTAGGACAGGTGGCAGGACTTGATGCACGAAATCATGTCTAGAGAAGGGTTGCAAGAAGTGCTATACCACCGCCCGAGCCTCATACCGGCCATACTTTCAAAACCTAGAATCCTAAGAAGAGCCCGCCCTCTCTCCTCCCGCGCTCTCTCTCTCTCTCTCTCTCTCTATCAGCTGTGATTAGTTCGTTCACCAACCCTTGGCTGCAGGGCTTCTGCACGCTTGGCTTTGGGGGCAGTCCACTTGACTGCATCTTCTGTTTCCTCTGGAGTTCTGGCCCTGGGCATGGAAAAGCTCGTGTGTGTGGCCCAGTTGAAGATTCTCAAATCCCGCATGCTGGAGTTCTAAAATTGATGCCTTGCGCGGCCAGCAGGAAGTTCCTGTTAGCTGCTCGTGGCCTCTGTCATTTGCGAAAAGGGTATGTGTACCAATTTGATGGTCCCTTTCTGCATGATCGTTTATTGAGGCTCTCCCTGTTGTGGAGGACAACAAGGAATTTTATTTGAGCTCCCATCAAAAGTACAGTCAGCCAAGCGATGTGAGCCATGCCGTCCAGGCGCCGCCCGCCGTCGAGGATGTGGAACCTGCGAGGCCGCCAGAAGCGCGTCCTCCCGACGTAGGGAGCTTGGCCTCAGGTCAGATGGAAACCATTCTGGAGCGGGAAGACGTACAAGCGTAACTCTCGCATTCCTTGCATGAATACGCTCAGGCCATGAAGACAGAGCATATGTGCAGGATCATATCCCTGTAGGGCTTGGTTGACTGGGAATGTGGCACCACACTTGGGATCGCTTTTTAAAGCCCCTGTTCAGGTGATGCATTATGTCGCCCCGAGGTGCTAAAAGCTGCCATTTTTCCACTGATAATTTTGTGCATGAAGGCCGTCCAGAACACGTATGGCATGAGGGATCGTGTGGCATCCTGGCATCTGCGTTGTAGATAAACCGTCGTATTCCCACAAATTCAATAAGAAGCCTTAAGCCCAAACACTGAACTACAATGTACCTCAATGCCTAACCTCAAAACGTGGGTTTGGAAAATTCAGGTTCCGGGTAAGGCTTTCTTTACCTCTCCTTGGCTTCAGGATCTTGTTTGGAAAGGTGTGCAGGTCTCAGGCGTCTGATAGCCCAAAACCTTGCACAGCGTTTTGCCCGCAAACGTGGTTGCTGGCGCTGCAGGGTTTCGCCTGGGCCTCAGAAAGCAGAACCAGCTGCTACCTGTACTATGTCCTCTTAGCTCTTGAAACCAGAGCCAAAGTCTTTTCGTCCAAAAGTGAGGGCTCTGCAATCTCAATTGTCAGCTACATCTAGGAACCTTGAACTTTGGACCTCAGACAGAAGCGCAAACTTGTAAAGACGCTGCGGAACCACCGCCTGCTGTGCCGGCTCAGCAGCTCATCGTGGGAGAGTGCATGGGCTGTCCCCCAGGCTGAGCAACGGTTTTACGATCGCAGGAGTTCAGCTTTCAGACGGTGAGAAGGAGTGTCCTGGTGCCAGCGGCTTTCAAAGTTCCAAAAAGCTTCAGGGTTGAGGGGCTTGATGCTGACGCATTTAAAGAGTTTTAGTGCTTGCCTCGGGGTGTACGGCAAGGTTCTTCTGCACGTCTTATTGTTGCGATCTTGTTCATCCTTGTTTGTCCGCATCGGGTGCCTGTAGCTTAACCTTTGAAAGCTCAATTGCTGACGGGCCTCTGCGTGTTCCTCGTCCTACCTTCCTTCCCTTGGCTAGCAAAGTCCATAGTATTGTCAGTACTGTAGGCTCAAAAATGAGCACCATGCTCGTAGGACAGTCTCCTTGTTTTGGAACTTGCTTCAGTGGGGTTGAATTGGGTTCAGGGTTTTGGGCTCCAGAATCTGGATGGAAGTCTTGAACAACAAATACCCAAATAGCTTTAGATGGAGTCCAGGTTGGGGCTCCCCATTGAGGGAACCACCCACATGTAGCCATCTGCCCCTTGAGTGGACATCTCTGCGCTGTAATCTTGCGAAAGCTGAAACACACGGTATCATCTGCAAACATTGGCAGTATCGGTAGTACTGGTATAACATGGGGCCAAAGAGTCTGAATGACGGCATGTATATTCTTTGTCCTGCCTGGTTATATGACTTAGCAGCCTTTTCAGGATCAGTGGCAGTCTCTGACTTCTCATAAGAAAAGATCCGGGCTAACCGCCAAGCCCCCAAATCCCTGGGCAGATTCAGAAGCACCTTTTGCAAAAGAGGCATGCCAGCATCAAAAGCAGTGCGTGGAGCACTCTGGAAGTCAAAGCTCGCTGATGAAACTTTGGAATATCTTCAAAACACTTGCCGGGACCATCCCTTGCGCAATCTGGAGGCTACTGCCCGTGTCGAGCAAGCAGTCTGCTATGGATGTACCACGCCTGCAGTGGCTTCTGAAAGACTAGAATGGGGCGACGTGTCCTTGAAGAATTTTCACATATTATGACGACCAAGAAGCACTGAATGCTCCTATTGGGACATCTCCCCATATGCATGGATCAAATGTTGCAGATGACGTGTTGAGAGTCGGATGCTTCAACAAAGGCAACGACAAAGGCCTAAAAATCCTTCCATGGTCATGTGGAATACTTGCTCGCTCTGCTTGCCTTTTGTAAATTCCTTGTTCATGCGGAGGTTTCCAGTATTGTATTCGCGTACATGGGCATGCTGCAACCCATCCTTCACGATGTGCCTTGTGGCATCCTTTGTGAAGCAGCGACTGAGGAAACCACACGCGTAGCCAGCCGTGTGCTACGACCAAGAGGCGCCCATGCCCTCCCCGCAACAACAGAGCACTCCAACCCCTTGATAATGGCAGTTCTCAGTATGAAGCACTTATGCGGAAGAGGAATATTTCTAGAAAGTTCCATTGCTTTTTAGGTGTGTAGATCAAGGAGGCCGATTGTGGCTTAGTGCCCAAGGCTTCGTGTGGGTGGAGAAGTGGAGCATACCAGGTTCGGGTTTAGGATTTCGTCCTTGAGATCTAATTTGTGTTTGCTTTTCATGGATGCTTTTGGGACAGCAGGGTGTGTGTGTGTGTGTGTGTGGCTTTTTGCGCAATACCGTGGTTAGGACCCTAGCAGCGGGTATCAGACAGTGTCAAAGGCAGACATTCATCTGAACTTGTCCAAGGATGGGTTTCTGGATTCCCTCACGTGGATGGGAACGATATTTTAGTTTTGGCTCACTCAGATGGATCCTCTTATAGAGCTTGTCCGCCTGCAGATACGATTCACCGCCTGCAGATACGATTCACCTACTGACGCGTTTGGACTTATAAGGAAAATGAGATGGAGCCATGAACTGAACTCCTTTCTTGCAGGTGGCATCCATCATTGCAACTAGAGCTGAGATTCTCCGTGCAAGACTTCTCCATAAGAACGAGGCCACACAGCTGGAGTTAAAGATGGTAGGGAGCTCAAAGCCTAAGGTGCCCACAGATAGCACCCAAAAAGAAACCTCCCTTTGGTAGTTTCGCAAAAAAGAGGGACCCAGCATAGACCCCAATTGACTACAACCTTCTTGATTACAGGGACCCACCAAACGGTATATCTAGCGTTGGGAAACCCGAAACTTTACGCCTTAAATAGTAGTTTCCATTTTCTGTGCCCCATGATCCCAACATACTCCCATTACTCCTACATTTGGGGCTACCCCCCCAAAAAATGACCTTCAGATATCTTTTATATAGGTTCTTTCGATGGCGCCTTGCTTGTCTTGCAGGAGCTTCGCCAGCTTCGATCCCCAAGGCCTTGAAGAGAGTTGCATAGTCATAGAGTCGATCTCTAAATCTTGCATGACCCTAACCGCCCTTTCAAGGCAATATAGGGAGATATACCGTTTAGGTTTAGGGTTTAGGGTTGGTCCTACGAATCCTGCAGATGTAGTATACCAAGGTCATGAAGGATTTTCGGTATCTTTCTGCTGCTGCAATTTTTGAGGCGTCAAGCCAGCCGAACTCCTTTAGCTGCATCTCTGAGCCCTTAGTGTACATCAGGTCCGTTCGTAGTTGTGGAGTGATTGGTATCCCTGATGGCTTGTAAAGAATTGGTACGTATATTAGGGCGCTAGTTTTTGGATCCATGCCTCCATTCGCTACTCATCATCAGTAAGCACGGATGATGCACTCTTGATGAAGCACGGCCTCAGTTGCACCGCTATTCCCGGAGCAAAGCGAGGGAGATGACCGCTGTTTGCCCGGTTAAAGAGGGTTTTAAGATTTTTCATGCAGTCTTGATGGGGCAGCAATTCAGCAAACTTCAGCTAAATGATTGCGATGGCTAGCATGAATATCACAACACTCAAACGTTGTTTGCAGACCCATGCTGAACAAACCTCTATGAAGCCTAATTTCTCAAAAACAAGACCTACGTAGACCCTGTTCATTAGTACTCGGGGGGCTCGTGGTAGACCACATGGACATATGAACGGTTGGGTCCGTAAACTGTAGACTAGACTGATGACTTACAGATCTTGGCGGACTTCTAATCTTCAATTGCGCACTCTAGAAGGTTATTATGATGTGGAGGATTCACTTGTTTCGCAGTACTTGCAGCATGTACAGTCTGTACAGTGTATTTTTTTTGCCTTGTGCAGAGCCTGGCTTGGTTCGAATAATGCACGGTGCCGAACTATCTTCCGAAACTTACTGGGGTTAGTGGGGAATATGGCAAGATGTTATATAGAGATCCTATATCTCTCTCCAAGCACGTAGCAAACCTCATCAAGAAAGGGGGTTCCAAACCACAACAACAATACAAAATCAACAACAAAGACATATTTCCCCGACTAATTATACAGTCTTACATATGGTAGTCAAAGGTTGGTGGATTTGGCAAGGTATGTACTGTGTGGGCGAAAATTGACGTCCTTTGAGGGTCTTGTATATGGCCAGGTATGCATTCTTTGGGTGATCGTGGAGAGTCAAAGGTCGGTGGATTTGGCGAGGTATGTACTGTGTGGGCGAAAATTGACGTCCTTTGAGGGTCTTGTATATGACCAGGTATGCATTCTTTGGGTGAACGTGGAGAGTCACAGGTCGGTGGATTTGGCGAGGTATTTACCACTAAGCAGCTTGGAAAACGTTGAAAATGTCTAGGAGGCACAAATCCCAGCCTCCCGCGGTTCCTTCAAAGGACACCTTCCCAGCCTCCCTCCATCCCTTCAAAGGGCACCTACTTTGCTTCCTTGTAACCCATTCAAATGAAATCAGACGTCCTTTGGCCTTGTCTATATATGAGCCGCAATTCCCAGCCTCCTGCCATCCCTTCAAAGGACGCTTATTTTGCTTCGTTTAACCCGTGCAAGTCAAATCTGACGTCCTTTGCCCTTGTCTAGGAGCCACAATTCCCAGCCTCCCACCATCCCTTCAAAGGATACCTATTTTGCTTCCTTCCAACCCGTCCGAGTGACATCTGATGTCCTTTGACACGCTGTCCTTTGCCTTTGTCTAGAAGCCACAATTCCCAGCCTCCCACCATCCCTTCAAAGGATACCTATTTTGCTTCCTTTCAACCCGTTCAATTGAAATCTGACGTCCTTTGCCAAGCTCTTCTTTGCCCTTGTCTAGGAGCCACAATTCCCAGCCTCCCGCGGTCCCTTCAAGGATGAGCTAAGGACATCAATCTTTGGTTTGGATGGCTCTACAAAGCTGTGCAGGGGCTGCCCTCAAGACTTTGACTGCATGCGAGAAAAGGCAGTGCGCACAAGCTAGCGATGCATGGAAGCACGAAATTAGTCGAGAGGGTTTATTTCTGCCGTAGATTGGCGTATATCAGTCGGCGCTGGTAATTCTTTTCTCGTTGGCGCTTGCGCGCCCTCTCAATTTAAGAAGTCAGGGTCGTAATCTTCATTGCAGTCTACCTCCTCAGGATGAATACGGCGGTAGTTTCCACAGATAAGGGGCCGCAAAATAGATCCCCAAACACTATAATCCTCGCATATTGCGACCCCCAAAATGGTACCCCCCAATTTTGGTAAATCCCACTATGCATCCGCCTATCAATGGGGCACCCTGCCATGCCGACCTGTATCCTAATCTCCAAATCCGAAGCATCAGGGTCATGAGTTCTGCACCCCGACCATCAAGCAATCAACCATGTCTTCATGTTGTGGTTATACCCTTATATAACCCTTATACAGTCCGTACATATAGTAGTTTCCATTTCATGTTCTACTTGTTTTTCCATTTGATTCTCCATTACTATGGTAATGTCCTCTTAGAATTTGCATCCCCCGCACTGCAGGTTGACCCCTGAACTTTGCATTCAAATTCATGCCAACGCATGAGCAGCAATAGTCTAAACTCTTTAAAGGGTTTATTTGGGGGATTATATAGGCGAGCGTTGGGTTAGTAGGGGGATACCGGGATTTTCGACTGTAGCTCGCATGATCAAATCCAGCCAAGCCGAAAATTGCACCGTCAGGCTGACTTCCACGAGGAGAAGCTGCATGGATTGCTCCGAAGACCCTTAGCTGAGAGTTTCCCAAAATTGGGGGTACCTTTTTGAGGGTCCCTTCAATACGGATCTATTTTGGGGTCCCCGCATTTAGAGAATCGCCACAGCAGAAAGAATTGTTAGATGTGGCATCAAACAATCCATGTGCGGAAAATGCTCCCTGGCAGGGTGAATTATGGTTCAAGTTGCAGATGCTATACCTGAACTGCTTGTCGATGTGCATTTTGGGGTGTCTGGGTTAAGGCATGAGCGCGGTTCAGGACTGTTGCATGCATGTGTTCAAGCCAACTGCCATCAGCAGCGGGAAAGCTCAAGCGTTGCTCCAGAGCAACGGCCCCTTTCTACAGGTTTCCCAACTCGGCTCTGAAAGACCTGGAGGGAGCAGACTGGGAAGCCACCCAGTGCATTCACATTGATCAGGGTGAGACATTTTTTCTATTGTCGCTGGACTCCGAAGCTGTCCACTACGCGAAAACATCCTTGTCACCTCGAGCTACAGCTCTCTAGGCTTCCATAGTCAAATCTTATCTTCGTGCACTTGGTGCCCGAGAGGACCTTAAAACGTGCATCTTTTAAGTGGCCCTTTGCCAAATGCTCAGCTTAGAAGAGGACATGCAGGCGTCTTCCAGAACTTCAGCTGTGCATTGGACTCGTCTCTGGCATGCGCAGCCAGAACTCTGATCAAGGATGGGCAATCAAGGAGTGTGCTGCAATCATTGACGTATTTCTTTCCGCGACGGGAGATAGTGGGTAGCTGCTTGGAGGCTTGCCATAATTCCCGCAATGAGCGCTGAAGCCTTTCCGGTTACGTCAGCTCGTGTCATGAAAGAATACAAGGGGGCTGGGGCTGCTCCAGCCACTGCCAGGGAACAGCCAACGAAGAGCGTGACAGAGCGATGGTGAAACATACCTGTATCCTCAGTTGGGCGCTCCTAGGCCATGTGTGGCAGCTGGGAGCTGGGGTCCAACTTGTGAAATGGGGTGTGCGTGGGCTCAGTGAAGCATTCCTTTGAAGCATCATCTGATGTCAGCCAATCGTCCAAATCTGCCTTCCCCAGTAGGGAGATTCCGGAGTGAGTGTCCGTAGCATGTTCAAAGGCTTCATGTCCCATCCTGGGTGCGATTCCCAGGCTTGTCAGGTCCATGGTGGCGCGTGAATCCAGAATCCCTCTCCCCAATTGCACATGCATTTTGTGAGCCAGCATTTGAACGTCTTGGGACCCACGACTGCCTGCGGAACTCTGCGCCTCAGTGGTAAGTCGGCTTTGAGCTAAGGAATCCGCCAAAGACCGGAGGACTTCGAGACCTTCATAGCAGTCATGAGACTGCATGACGACAGGTGCGAGCGGACTAGGTGTCCAGTCAACTAGGTACCCCAGTAGCACGCTATTTTCTTTTTTCTGGAGACTAAACATTAGTCGGGCGTTCTATCAGCATGCGTAGATCCGTCGGGTCTGGATCAGGAGGGTAAACACACAAATCTCGATTTTTTCTCGAAATTTCTCGCCAGTGTGGGTCCAAGTAATGTTTGTGACCGTTTGACACACCCTTGCATACGTAAAATGACACCAAAATTGCAACGATCTTCGTTGATATTCATTTTACCATCACTCTCTTCTTAAATATCAACATGAATACTTATGATTCATTTCTCTTTCAACTTTTCTCTGGATGCGCAGTATGATTGCATGTGAGGGGTTGGCTTCTCATAAAAATGTGAACAGACTGGATTGTCACCGTTCGACACTCGACACTCTTTGTCATGCTTCCTTGATCGGAAAATGTGAACCGTCAGGCAGGTCGGTCCCTGATGAATTTTGATCTGCTGATATTTGTTCACAGTCTCCCACTTGTGAGACCTTCTTTGCACTTGATACAAAATAATCGTAGCTAGGGTATCCTCATTTTAATAATCATGTTTGTCATTAGTTTGCAGATCATTTTCGGTTCGTTTTTTGGCCTTGAAAATGATGTTCCTGATCAGTTTGCAGATCAGTTTCGGTTCTTTCTGATTAGTTTTCAGATCATTGTAAAACATTTTGAGATTTTTTGAACATCAACAGTTTGTTTGCTTAACAAACAACCAAACATGACAAGATTCAAGTTACACATGCTTTTTGAAACATTTGGAGACATTTTGAGACATTTTGAGACATTTTGAGACATTTTCAGACTTTTGAGAAATTTTTGATAAATTTTGAGATTTTTCCCCATCAGAACATGTACTTTGGTCATAAATCAAAACTTGAGACATGCAAGTGCCGCGGAATGATTTGAAAGTTCATTTTTCAAGGTCAAAAAATGAAGGGAAAATGATTTGCAAACTGCTCACAAACATCATTTTCAAGGACAAAAAAAGAAGGGAAAACGATTTGCAAACTGATCAGAAAGATCATTTCCAAGGTCAAAAAATGAAGCGAAAATAAGTTGCAAACTGATCATCAAGATCATTTTCAGGGTCAAAAAATGAGGCGAAAATGATCTGCAAACTGATCATGAAGATCATTTTCAAGGTCAAAGAATGAACCGAACATGATCTGCAAACTGTTCAGAAACATCTTTACCAAGGTCAAAAAAGAAGCGAAAATGATCTGCAAATTGATCATAAAGATCACTTTCAAGGTCAAGCGCCAACGTGCGTAACTGAGGTTATCTTGTGGAAAATGAAGCGACAATGAGTTGCAAACTGATCACGAACATCATTTTCAAGGACAAAAATGAAGGGAAAATGATCTGCAAACTGATCATGAAGATCATTTTTCAAGGCCAAAGAAGAACCGAAACTGATCTGCGAACTGATCAGGAAGATGATTTTCAAGGCCCAAAAGTGAACCGAAAATGATCTGCAAAACGATTGAATATTGAACCTATGAATTTAATCGTAGCCATTGTGCTTTGTGTTATGTTTGACCCCGCCCTTGCGAATGTTGACATCAACTTTTTTTGACTGTAAAACATATCCACGGACATGTTTCGCTCGTGTTGTTTCGGAACATTGGCCCCTGTGCATGGTGGGGTGTCAACTTTTTTGAATGTAAACTGCTTCAACCATGAGTCAAAACTACTTTTTGAGAAATTTTGAGAAAATGGCATCCCCTGATCCAGGACGCCTTGGAAAAAAGCGCCTGAATTAGGAAAAGGGTGCTCTTATTATTGTGGGGTTCCTGGGGAACCCAGTCAATGCTGCAATCGAAAAGTCTGAACAGGCCGTTGGTATTTGTTCGTTATGATTATTCTTGTTATTGCTTCTGCCAGCATACTATTATTGTGTATGATTACGGTTACTGTCACTAGGATTGTTACGTCTCCATAATCTGCAGCAAAATTCCCAACAAAGCTTCTTGGCCTTCAGCCAGTTCTTTGGTAGGTGGGGAGAACAGGGGCTACAATGTTGCAATTTTGGATTCTACGCCGACGACTGGCGGCACATGGTTTTGCAGGGCTAACCAGTTTTTACAGTGCGTAGGCATACTGTTGCCCAGGGTTTCAAGATGCAAGGAAGTTCGGGATCCACGTTGCTTGAGAGTTGTGCCTGAAACAAGACCATTGCAGACAACGAACAAAATGTTTCTTTCGAATGACCCGGCACCACTACGGTGACTAGATTAACTAAATATTGCATTTCGGCGCCTGGACGTGCTGTAGGGGTGGTTGATGAATCAAACAGGTGTCTTGTACTTGGCGAATCCGGACAGCCCATGTAGGTTGGCAAGCGATGTCAGTTGCTGGCTGCAGGCTGACACCCAGAGCGCCTGTCGTTCAAGAGACATCATCGAGTTCTGTGTGGCAGCCTCAGGGGTGTATCTAAATCCAGCTTTCCTTCTGCGGAAATCGTACTTATTGCCCATGGTATGGGACCTGCATGAAGCCCGCTGACCCGTTACGCGCGTAGCGTCCGCATTGGCGATCATACGGCAATAATTGGAATGTTAAGTAGTTCATCGTACTACAGGACGTAGGCCTGTACTGCTAAAGCTGCAAAGAACGGACTGATCGGCTTCTGCTGCCTGGCTATTACGTCTTGGTAGTCTTGCCCCAATCTCCAAATCCCTTTCTTGGAATCCCTGAGTCCAGCCCCGTATCCCAGCAGAACCAGGTCCACTGCCCGCCGTCCTACCAGCATTTCCTTGTGAGAGCACTCCCTGTGGGAATCATTGCTGCAATGGATCGTATCCACACTGAATTCATGGGTGTTGCGCGTAGTACTATTGAATCGTCGCAGCAATGAAAGTTATATTCTGCAGCGCCTGGGTTGTAGGGGTGAGTCCATCTAGGTTTACAGCAGGGTTGTGTGTGGGACTCGTATGCAGATCAGCAGAGCTTTTTGGTTTCAACTACTCAAACTACCCATGCAAAGTTGTAGGGCGGCAGCCTCATCCTCCAGGTTTGACTGAAAGCAAGAAGTGCTGAGACAGCCCTCACCCAAGATGTGTAGATCCGTGTTGGTCTCTGAGCTGTTTGGGATTCGTCACGCTTGATCCGTTCCCCTCATTAAGATTCAACATCACTCTGCCCAGAATGATTTAGCATTCTTTCTGAACTTCTGGTAGTTCAACTACCTTAGGATCTGCATTTGACAGAGGGGCGGACGGCTGCGGGGTATACTATCAGCTATCTGGGTGGGGGCTCGTTGCAGATGCTTGTCAGAGCATCCCAGCAGGCCGCAAAGGTAGCCGTCACGGTTCATGGTTATTTAGGAGTAAAGTATTGGGGTTTATAAGTTATATAGGGGATAATGGAAAATAATATGGAAACTATAGAGATTATATGGGGTTATATAGGGATTAAAGGGTATATATTAGGGTTATGTAGGGGATAATGGAAAATAAACTGGAAACCATTCTATAATGGCTTAGATAGAAAGGGCCTTAGCAGAGTCTGGATCCAACATGTTCGGTAAAGGGCAACGGCAGAGCTATGTACTGTAAAGTGTAAGCCACTCGACTTCTCCCTTAAGCACTCTTCCCGACAGACTTGTGTTGTGTGTTGACTCTGTTTTGCTTCGTGGAGCATGCGTTTGAACCAAGACAAGGTTTTCAGAATTCAGAACAGTCTTGCCATTGACAATCCCCCTAGAAGCACGTGCGTTTCCCCATTTGAGGATCAGTAACCTATGCAAAGGGCCATGTGAACAGCATTGTTTTGTGGGTGCTTTGGAGTTGTTTGAGCCCAGCCTGAAGAAGTTTGCTACTCATCGTGGCGACCGGGCCTGTTGAACATTGCAAGTTCTCAAGGGGAGATTTCTTGCAGGTCGTATATCAAAGTCAGAGGCCACATGCTGAGCAAACAAAAGTGCCCGTCTGGAAGGGCGTGAGCTAAGCACGAAAGCGCACAAAATTCTGGGAAGGGCCACACGACCCTGCCAAAGCATTTGGAAAAGGTAAGTGTCCACACCCTGAGCAGGATGTGACGGTCGGGTAGCCCTTCTTGGTACGCATGCCGGGTCGTCACGGAGCCCGCGAACCTCGTATTTTCCACAATTTTGAGAACCAAATGGCTGCCAGAGAAGAGCAATGCGTTAGTTGTGGAATTGCCTTTGACTTTGATTTAGCTCTAAACAGTGCCGTGCCGCCTAAGCTCGAAACAGCGAAGGCCCCCAGTTTGTGAGGTATCGTGGGGTCACTAGTCACTAGCTCCTGTCAACGAGCATGTACGGCACGACAGGAAAGTATTTGTTCTTCATAAGGCACTAAGCGTCTATAGCTTCAGAAGATTGATTCGCAGATGATAACCTTCTGAATCAGCCGCGGCAGAGCAGATCTACACTCCCGCGCACAGATTTTTCTACTCTGATATAGGAGGTTAAACATGGCCAGAACGCAATTATGCGCCAGAAGTCTTTTTCGGCTGCTGCACATTCTCTGGTAGCCATACAGTAGAAATGCCTGAGGCAACAGTTGTTGCCAGAAGTTTATTGTTGTTCTGCAATCTTTCTTTGACTTCTGACCGTTCGAAGAGGGATACTGTCAGACAGCTTCGGTGCCAAAAGCCAGAGGTTGCAAGGGGATTAGACTAGTTATGGTGGCTTCATGCTTCATGGATTCCCACAGTATGTTGCTTTGCTTTGAAGCTGCATCTTGTGGACAGTTGTTACATGCGGACGCTGATGTCTTGACCACCTGAACCCTCCTTGCCGGGAACACGTCTGCACACTGTAGGTCAAGCAGCAGCATCAGCAGTAGGCCCTTCAATGAGCAACTCACAAAAGCTGTGATGTGCGGTATTGGTATTATCCGCTGCTAACAAGCTACTCGCAAGTGCTCTAGATACCGAAAGCATTCTCAAAGCTGCCTGACCATGTACGTCCAGAGATACCTGGGTTACCTGCGGACCCGCATCTACGATCGAGGAAGATCCCGCTGGACCTGTTGGAGCAAAAGTTGACATAAAAGGAAGCAGCAAACATCTACTGCCCTAGCTCCGCAGGAAAGGCCGATGCTTTGTGATCTTTCAAGGAGAATCATTTTGGAGTGCGATGGGCTATGCACCAGTGCCACAAGTACTTTGACCTTGCTTCATGCTCTTGTCAAGATCCCCTGTTGCGCAGCTGCATCGTGTCCCAGCATTCCGCTTAGCAGGTATGCCATTTCTTCAACAAAGCCCCACTTTTAAAAGAGTTCGCACAGTGGTCTCGGAGAGCCCCTTCCAGAGAAGACAATATAAGCCATTCATGCGGTGTCTTGTTGCCATCCATCGCTATTTTGTGACTGATACCCTTTGCTGTTGATCACTTGCAGAGGCCGCTCATCCCACTTTCTGGCCAACGTATGTAACATGTTACATGGAAGGAAGCTCACAGCATTGTCTGATGCTTCTATCAAACCTTCGGTCTGTTCAGGCTGGAGCAAGGATTACAGCATGATCTCAAATACCAGGCCTCTTCGGATCGGTAGTGGAGGGCTTCCAGCAAACTATCTTCTTGTCATTACACCTCAAGCCCAAGCTGTGAACCGCTGTGTTGAGACCTTCTTGGGTGGACAGGAAGCGCAAAATGTTGTTCTGATGTTATATAAACCTAGCACCCCAGGTTGCGAACAATTGTCTGAGCGTACGGACGAGTGAATGGCTTGCCGAGACTGCATCTGAACATCGGTGCGCGGACAGGGCTTTCTGCCTAGACTTAATTATAGCGCTGGCTTTTCGACGACGTCTCGGGTTCCAAGTATTGCCTTTCAGCAGAGATGATACAACAGTTTGTGATCGTCGGATAATCAGCTCGTATAGTCATACAGTCACGAAGTATCCGTTTTGGTCTTTTTCACATAATGTCACGGCTGGTTTGTATTGCAGAGATTCGTTACTTCACTTTCCTGGAATATGAACACCTCGAGCTCCTCGCGGCCCAACTTTCCTACGTCGAAAGCTTAGAGGATCAGCGTGATGTAGGGAAGAACACGGCAATTTCCCAGAATAGGGACCCCAATGTAGACCCCAAGATACTTTAGTCCTCATTATTGGGACCCCCAAGTTGGTGCCCCGAATTTTGGAAAAACCCCATATGGCTGAAGGAACTCGGCATGACGTCCCAGCAACTTGCATGTCAGATTGGCTTCCCCAGAGGAGACGCTCGCAAAAGGATCCAGGGCAAAAGTAATCATCCCATTCTAGGGTTTAGGGTTCAGGGTTTATGATTTAGGGATCCCATTCTGCTTGCAGACAATTTACGGGCAGTAAGATATCCCGGCAGGGATCGGAATGCAAGCGGCGCAAGACAGCTTCAAGAAGCTTAGAATAAAGATCTCGAGCCTTGACAGGATCTACGTTTTACCAAAGACCTTACTATTACTAGTTATATTACTATTACTATAACTATAGCTATTATTATTACTATGATTCTATGATTAATATTACTATTACTGTTGCTACGCCTTTTTCAACGGGTGGCAACATGGTCGGGGTTCCCCTTTCCAAGCCGCAAGCCCTACTCGTAGCTGCGCCTCTTTTCACTAAAGCCTGACCCTTAGCCCAGAATAGTAGTAATAGTAATAATAGTAATACTAGGAATAATCGCAATGATCGTCAGGATACGAATAGTTGTAGTAATATTTGTAGTAATAGGAATTTGCATGTTTTCTAGACTTGGGATCCTCTTGACCTCTGGACGGAGACCTTACCTGAGTCCACCTGACCGGAGAACATGACGATGTCCACTTTCGTCAGGTGAAAGATGCTTCTGTCTCACGAGGTAAGCCTGGAAGTAGGATCCTTCTTATTAAGCCCTTGAAACAGCAGTCCTTCTTTTTGGACACTTCCAGATCAAAGAGTTGATTGAAGGCGGAGTTGTGGCAATGGCCCTCAGAGCCAGTGGTTTCTCAAAGCTATGAGCAAGGACTTCTCGCCCCTGAAAAGATTCCCTTCAGTGGATATTGTTTTGGGAACCCTCCCACAACTTCGTTTCTGAAACCTCTTCAAACTGTGACAGGTAGCAGATCCCCGACACGCTTTAGCACAAAATGCCATTTCGGGAATGTGGTCCTAGGCTTGGCTGGAAGTTGTGAGGGATGGCTCTTGGCAGGATAGCCGCAATTATTCATGGTGACCATTCGGGGGGATGTCGCGTAGACGCCGGTCCATTCCAAACTTAGCAGTGGTTTTGAGAATGGTTAAAAAGTGTTATGACTTTTCCTGGCGTGTTTGTTGAGTCCGTAATAGCTAGGTCCAGGGTACCACGGGTTGCAAAAGTCCTGCTCAAGATTTGCACATCGAAATCCGCGTGGCTGAGGGCCAAATGTCTCCAGAGGTTGCATTCCAAAGAGCTGTGAGGTCAACGGAGTGTTCTCAGGACATAGCGCCAGAAACGTCATCACTTTGCAACAATTCAACACTGCTGCAGGCATGTAGGAACCAGAAGGTTGGAAGATATGGTAGGTGCTCAAAATAGGGGAGCCCCAATATAGACCCCAAAATACTATAGTCATTATTATGGGGACCCCCAAAATAGTACCCCTAATTTTGGGAAACCTCCATATGGAGAGCATCGTATGTCACCTCCACAAATGCTCTTGAGGAGTGGTAACCTTGCTCGGCTTGTGTTTCACCATTTTTGGCCTCCCAGGGTCTGGGCTATGATGGTAGTTTCTGAAAACTTGCATTCAGTTGTAACTTCAGAACCGTTTCAGCCTTGGCAACTAACATGTAGGACTCAAAAGAGGGATAGCAATGGCATGTGCTCCTAACATACCCCTCAACGGAGTCTCCTCAGAAGTAGTCTGTGTACTTGAATCCCCTCCCCATCATGGTAACCCCCTATCCCTTTGGTAATGAATGTCTGCTCTTGTATCTGGGTACTATATTGCGAAATTGCGAAAACTTGTCATTGAAGCGGGTGGCATGTTAAGATTAGGGGGTGAGCATGGTGTCAGAGGACCAGTAAACCAACACGGCTTGCAACCGTGTTTGGGCTTTGAGGTTAAGATTGTCATGTCCAGCACACTGCGGATGCTCCCAATAGTCATAATACTACCAAATATAAACAGTAGCAGCAGTACTACAAATAGAATCATATGGTAGTTTCCCAAAATAAGGGGACCCTAATATAGACCCCCATATACTATAATCCTTATTATGGGGACCCCTAAAAAGGTACACCTACTTTTGGGAAACCCCCATATAGTGTCCGCTGAGAGGGGGAGAAGGTGTGAAGCGATTTGGCTGTTGGCTGTTTGGGAGCTTCCAAAACCAAGTTGCATTCGTTTTGCCCTTGTTACCAGCTGTACTGCAGTGATGACATTGAGGCTTTGTGGTTCGGGTGCAGTTCCAGGCAGGTGAAGGCCAAGTTTGCCAGAAATGTGTGGGCTGATGCAGCGGGCTTATGAAAGAATCTACGGACAGCCATTGACGACCACTAGAGAAGCAGAAAAGTCTGGCGAGGGGTCGGAAGCGGCAAGTCGCCTTTGCCCTGAGATGGCAAGCAAGATTTTGGCATTCTAAACATGCCGGAAGCGACCTGAGAAAAGACTTGGATCCGCAGATTTCACCATCCTGGGTCCCAATGAAGGCTCCTCAATGTCAGGTTGCGCAGGTTGAGTCTGGTGTAGCTGTGTGTGCCTTGCATTGTGTTGATGCCTTCTGCCTGTACAATTTCGGATCCTTCGCTCACTGCCCAGAAGAATCCTGCTATCTCTGAGCAGGTGGGCCGGGTTCATTCTGTGGGCTGATGCTCAATCCTTACATGTTTCTGTCCCTCCCGGTGCAAGTGTAGTAGAAAGAACCCTTCGGTGATGTAAGAGATTTGATCCTAGGAATCTTCGGAAGCCCACTGGTACCCGTGTACTCTTCTTGGGTTTTGAGTTCCTTTCGCACCTACAAATAGGGTACCCTTGTTGTCATTTGGGTACTGTGCTACCAAGAACCAGTCCCCACACGATGAAGCTTGAATTTGACCACTTCAACGTTGCCAAGGCCGATTGTTGCGCAGATATTTGTTGCGTGAGGCGTCTATGTAACCCTATTATCATATAGCAGTTTCCAGTTCGTTTTCCATTTTCCCAATATTACCCCAATATAACCCTAATATTAAGATTAAGACCTTGAACCCAAGAGCATCTTGAGCAGTGATTGTCAACTTTCTTTTCACTACAAGTTTTGCAGGATTCACACTTCCAATATGTGCTATAGTCTCATCTCTAGTAATTATGCCCTTAATGACCGAAGAATACTCTCCTATATAGTTCCTATAGAACACCTTTAAGAAGTCTAAAGCTCAGCTCACATGGAATTGCCTCCATGAGTTCAGGTCAGAGTGCCTCTTCCTGCACCACCTCCCGCGAAGCCAGAGCACCTGGAGAGTTTTGGGAGCTGATTCAAGGAAGATGGGCTTAGATTCCATTCCTGGGTTGCTGTTAAGGA
>CAJNIZ010008169.1:32529-46590 GCA_905231905.1 Symbiodinium pilosum
TCCTTAACAGCAACCCAGATTCTTAGATAGCCATTGAGAGTTGAAGCTGTGGAGCCCAAACCTTCTAAGCCCTGAACCCAAAGTCGGCCGAGACCTCAGCCCAGGCCTTTGAGGCCTGGGGATTTTAGACAAAGCTTAGTTTGGCTAGAAGCTTCTTGACAAGATGACCTCCTGTAATGTAGATCAGGGAAAATTCAAAGTCAAAATAGTGAAATGAAAAAGAACATCAACTATGAAATGGAGACTCCAGGGGATGTATAGAGCTTGGGGTCTGGCGTGCTGCAATTGAGAATCAAACGGAAGAGAGCATGGAAAATGAAATGCACACTGAGGTTCGAGAGCGGCTTTAAGGGATATACTTACCAAAAATATTGTCCCAGGTTCCTTAATACTGTAGCATTTTAGTATGGGGTCCGTCAAGCAGACTTGAAATTACAGTTGGTGTTTCTTCAGGTCCCTACATTAACCGAGTGGCAGCATGAGCGCCTTTTGCATTTTATGCTTGATTTTTGGCTACAGCATTCTTCACCGCCAGCCGAACTCATCTAAGCGTTGGTTTCAATCAGAATGCTGTTTGTCGCAGCACTGGAGAACTGCGCAGGTTTGTGCTTTGAAGCTTTAGCCACAAAGCAAGCAGTCTCAAGGCCTGTTCCAGTTCCGCAGATCAAGGCGAGCGGGATGCATTTTACTTACTTACTTCTACGAGATGGCTAGGATCTCCATTCGGAGTGGTTCGATTTTTGTGTGCGCTCTTAGCCTTCTGGTCTTAATTTAGCTGCGCTACAAATTCTGAGAAAGCCTCGAAAGACTTTGCTTCCTGTCAATCTGTGGGTTTAACTAGCGATCGACACCAAACTTTGTAGCATGCATGGCTACTGTGGCCTTGAGTGCGACCGGATTCGTAGTACCATCGTCATTAGTATTGCCTATTTTGGACTTATTCTTATTTCTATCCTGCCTAGTATCATTCTGCGTAACGATTGTCCTTGCTTTCCAGTAGTATACTCCTAGTCCAATATATCGGCGATTTGAGAGCAGCAGCCTCAAGCATGTTAGTACTTGAAGGCTCATGGGCTGGTTTTGTCACAACTAGGTCGGCTATGGCGTACTTCAGCTGGTGGTGCTTTTTTTCAGTTGGATTGCGCAGCTAGGACTTTAGACTATAGATGAAATTGTGCCCACACAGCCCAACATCTGGGCTTCAGGACCAGCGGCCCTTTCTTGCACCCTAAATCCTGAATCCCCTGGAAGCAGCCCTAAACCTCTGATTCGAGGAATGGGAGGGTTTAGGGTTTAGGGTTTTGACTGCGCAGGCAGCTTCGACTTGAAGGTTCATGGGCTTTGATATTATGAGGACAATTCGGGTTGCAACCTAAGACTTACAAGCCTACCTAGAACAACCATATCACCCAATTTAAGAGGATGATAGCCCTACCCATATGTCACAATCTAGAGGACGTATAGCTTTCCTATAACTACCCATAGAACTACTTTATGGGGCTCATGTCCCTACCTACAACTACCCATAAAACCTAAATTGTGGGGAACTTCCTTGCTTCGACTTCCCATGCAGGAAGCCTGCTTTAGGCCTACAAGTTTCCATACGCTTCAAAAGCAGGCCCCGCCTCCGGCTGCCAAAGCGGCGGTCCCTGCGAAGGCGGATTTTTCAGTTGGTAACGACATGGAAAATGGTGTTTTTACAAGGGTGCCTATCTATTCCTTCGCTGGGAATTTCTCAAACTAAATGGACCCCGTACATGGAGTCGAGTATGGATCCAGCAAGTCACACAGTTCTGAATTGCAGAAGCTCCCATATATGGTAACACTGCTCACCAGACAAGGTAAAAATATTTGTTCACCCTATATCTGGTAACATTCCTTTTAGAATATGGCATTGTGAACAGGCATTCCAACTCTGATTCCTCTTGGTGTTTACCCCATAGCTTGAGCTTTATGGGGACTGGGCTAACACATGTTCTACGCTGGGGCTACAGCTTGTGGGGCTTGAGAGCTTGTCAGTTTGAAGCCTTCCAGATGTGTTACTGCCGGGTTGGGAGTCCAGGTGTGCGTTTATGTAAGGGCCTTCTCCGTTGTTTAAAACGCGATGCATCTAGCACAAGCTGAAAGAATTGCAGTCAAGTCGGAAATTATGGCTCTGTTCCAGGCACTGGAAGCAGGCTGTCCAAATATCACGTTGCTTGTCAAGATGCAGGGTCGCAGTTAGTTTCACCGAAGGTTTCTGTGGCACACTGACCTGTTGAGCAGAGTTAATGGCTCTTTGAACGGGGCTTTTGACATGCTGGGAGCTAAGTTGCCTGAAGTCTCAGGTTCAGTTGTGATGACCGTTTGGCATTGACGCGCTAGAGGGCCGCAGAAACTTCAAGACATGTTAACAGCCTGAATTGGAAGCCCCAAAACTCTAAGCCCTTTTCCTTTGCGGGTTGGGGACGCGATAGGCGATGCCGTGGAGGTGACCCGGAAATGTGAAAGCTATAACTGCATACTCGATACGAGAAATGTCGTGCCAAACTAAGGGCCTTCTATACGTCACTTGAGAAGCCTTCAATATCCCGTCGTTTTGGCATACCCCCGGTGTCTTTCTCAATGCCCGGATTGCAGGCAGTACCGCCTCCTGGCGTAGCGGTGAAGCTGGGGGCCTTGGAAAGGTTTTTTAGATTTCGAGTCTGGTTACCTGTGCTGTTCGGCTGGAGTTGGAGCTAGCAGCAAGCAGAAGATCTTCAAGTTTCACGTTCAGAGCTTCGGATGCATCTTGAGGTTTGAGGGCCTACAACGGCTGCTTCTGGATAGTTGCGTAGCTTGCAAGTCATCAGTGCTTATGAGCCGAAATGGGGCTCGTGGATTTGACTTGCTTGGTTGCTGCCTGCTGCCCCAGCTTAGAATGGTGTAGAATGGGAAGGGAAGGTATACGGTTCCCCCTTACATAACCCCCAACTCCCCAAGAGAAAGCCCTAGTCCTTGAATAAGTTGCTGGCTACAGGTTCCTGCAGTGAGAATACCTGCTAGGTATTAGGGCCCTTCCCCGGGCTTCAGTATTAGTGTCCCTCTGCACTTGCTTTCAGAACACAAAACAGGGTTGTTATTCTCCTCGCCCTCCGCGCAGTGCCCAACTGACGAGTATCCCTGGCGTGCCCAGCGGAGCATCCCAACAGGGCAACGACCTCAGAGTATTGGAGTGCCCAAGCCCGGAGCACAAGCATGGAAAATCCAAGCCTCAAACAAGCCACCCACAAAAACGAAAGAGTGGGGATGTTCAAAGCAGATAATTTCAAGCTTTCTTCCACAATCCTAATCCGCGAGCCCTCTAACCCCTCATTCAGCCTTCAACTGAGGCCTGTGCCCGCTCATCCACCAGCCAAGGCCAGGTCGCTAAAGTGCTATGGCTTCGGATGCTCCAAAGGATTACAGATTTTCTCTTTTGGAGGGGAGCAAGAGGAGTTTGGGTGGAGGTACCTCGAGTCTGGAGGCCTTTACAGGGCCTTTTCTGATCTTTAGCGCCGCACATAGCGGGGTTAGATTGCTAATTGTGGACTCACAGTAATTGAGGGGTACTGAACTGTGCGGTTCACCCACGATTCTTCCAGGGCTGCGGAGAACTTCTCCCGAGAAGGGTTGATTAGGAGGATTTAATGCGGACCTGGCCTTCGACTTCACAACGTTGCACCCAACATGCAGTGCACCAGGCTACGCAGTTGGAAGGCCATAGTTGCGCTCATGCATGCTTGTGAAGTTTGTCTGTCTTGCAAGAATCAAGCAGTAAAGGATGGCTTGGAAGTGAACCTCTTGAGGTAAATGCACGGTCAATCTGGGAAGGCAGTCAGGTTGGAGATTCCTGGGCGAAGGTGATTCTGCGGCAATCTTCGGAGTAGTTAGTCTCATGCCAGAAACATGTAGGCACACACGGCAAATAGAATCCTAGTAGCCCCAGTCAGATGCCTCAAGAATCTACATCATCCATACGATGCACGAGCGCCTAAGGCTTCAATTTTGCCTTCGAGTGAGCGATAGTCTAAACTCCTTAAAGAGGGTTATATAGGGATTATCTAGGGGAGTATTATGGGGCTTAGGAGTTTAGACTATGGCTCAAGTGTTCATGAGACAGGCAGCTATCCCCAAGCCGAGGGCTGCTGTTGTTCCAGCCAAGGCCTGTAGAATTTGTCCTTTGAGGGAGGTGAAGTTGCTAGAGTAGATCCCTGATCAATACACCCCCTCCCCTTAATACGGTTTATAATAGGGAATTTTCGGGATAATGGAAAAGAGAATGGAAACGACTATATAGTATAGCGGGGTACTTACTTAATAGGGAGTATAAAAGGGATCCTAATGTTAACACACTTAAAAGTCTACAGTGGTTTGACTTTGCTCCCGCAAGTACTACGACGATGGCTCTTACTACTGTCATTACCCTAAACTCTAATCCCTGTCATCATGTTTTGTGTTGACGTTCTGCTTCGACGTTCCAGGCAGAGCCTTGGCGGCTCTTCAAAGATAGAATATGGGGCTTTAATATAGGGATTCTATGGGGGATATTGGAAAATGTGATGGAAACTTCTATAATGGGTTATATAGGGCTTAGGGTTTAGGGTTTAGGGTTTAGGGATAGAATATGGGGCATGTGGCTTGTGGGCTTAGAGGAAGTGTGACAGTTGCAGGTGGAAGTTCCATTGTGCTTTTCGGGCTGCTTTTGTTGGGTCCTGCGTTGGGGCAAGTGCTATTGCATGCTCGCTTGATGCCCTTCCTTCCTCCAAAGGAACAACTCACGTTTGTGCCGCGCCACGAGAGACTCGAAATGGCCACTAGAATACATTTGGCGGCATGTGAATTTTTAAGCGTGTTTCAAGTAGAGCTCGAATTGAATAGCATACCACTGTTGATTTTGTCGCTCTCTTTTGATAAAACTGAACTAAGCCTGGCAATCAGCTGGCACGTAGACGGTCAGCGTTGACATTTTGTAGAGGCAGGATTCGCTGTATGTCACCGAGGCCATGAACCCCATACCACAGCAGCAGCCACCGCGGCCAGCAAAGGCCCAACGGGCCATCAAGTTTCTGAGCAGCAGAGACTAGCAGCGTTCCTGGAAATTCCTTTGTGCGTACGACTTGTTGAGCATAGATATGTGAGCATAAGTCCTCGGGGTCAGGTCCGGGGTATGTTTCGGGTCACAACTATGCAGGGATTCGTCTGGCCAGCAGTTGGTATGCGCAAAACACTGGATTCAAGCTACCAGGACACCGAGAGGAAGGCATGCGAATTGGGATTCTCCTTTCACATTTTGGTGTGTTTATATATATATATAATCCCAAGAGTGGAGAATCAAATGGAAAAAGAAAATCGATAATGAAATGGCAGCTGGGTTGACATAGGGGCTCATTAGGATTAGGGGGTTAACTAAAATTAGGGCCAAGAGAGTGTCTTGCGAACAAGAGGCATCTTGTTGAAAGCGTTGAGGTTTAAACGGTCAAAGTCTGGGGAAAACAGGCCTGCTCACATGAACGCACGCAGTGGATGCGGATTATGATTCAGCATCATTGGACAGCGAGGTTAGACAGTCCCAGGTTGCGTCAGCCCAATGCTTCAGGACACTTAACACTAATCATGCCTTGAGCTCTTAAGATGGCGGATTTATGTCCAAGAAGCCTAGAAGGGCTTGGACTATGACTCCCGGCTAGACCTGCGACCAAGAGGCAACTCATCTCGAGAAGTTTTTGCGCAGGCGATTATCTCCAATGGCGGGCTGCAATATGTCGCTTGGCTGAGCAGCTCCTGCACCTGTGCAACTTGAGTCTCCTTGAAAGATGCAAGCATAGCATCCGTCCTGCCCTTGTAGGTATGGTACGTGAAAAAAGCCCAGCAGGCCGTCCCCCAGTCCGTTTTGCAAAGAAAGCCGGGCCCATGACCCACGTGTCTTGTGATTCCATTTGTAACACGTCTTCATGATGGGTGTCCAAAGACCTGCCTAATGGCTACGGGACTAAACCCTAAACCGTTGATAATATGCAGTTGTTTCCATTTTCTTTTCCATTATACACCAATATTGTACTTGTTTCCATTTTCTTTTCCATTATCCCTATATAACCCCAATATAAATCCTATAATCCCTATATAACCCCTATATAATCCCTGTAGTTTCCATTTTCTTTTCCATTATACCCCCCATCTTTTGGCCCAAGGCAGCCTCTGCTGGAAGTGCCAGCCTTCGGTACATGGAGAGGCCGGTCGAAAAACTGCCAGAGCCCAGGTTTTTAATACCAACTCCTGGTGCTTTGGGGTGTTGGGTTTAGGTCTTAGGGAAAACAAAGCGCTGGCGCGCTGCTCTTTCTTTGAGGGTTCTGCTAGTCTTGATCCCAGCACAGGACATGGGCCGCCGATTTAGATACCACAGGCTAAGAGCTGTTGGACACGTGCTTCAATGTATAAAAATTGGGCCTTCCATGGTAATTTTCCAAGCTTCGGCATGAGAGTGGAGGTGCATTGACGGTCCAGGCGAATCCTATCCAAGCGGTGTACGTAATGTAGTAGTTTCCATTTTCTTTTCGTTATTCTTATATAACCCCATCGTATACCCTATTATAACATAGTGGTTTCCATTTTCTTTTCCATAATGACAAGCAGGCGAAGCTTCCTGGTTTGTTCAGCACTTGACATTCGAGGTGATTCTCCAAGGCATGAAACTAGTCTCCTTCTCCCATGGGCATCTTTTTTCAGGTTTTCTGTCGGGGCCTATGCAGTGTTTCCCGCAACCTGCTCAAGCTGCAAAAGCCCAACGAAACTCTTGAATCTGAGTGGAATTGGCATATTTGCGCGCAGGCTTTTGAGATTTAGCAGCCCTTGACCCGTGACGAGGTATGATTTGCGAAGGAGACTTACAAAACCCAAGCCAAGCGTTCAGCTGGCAGTTCCGATTTCGAAAATAGAGTGAAACATCCCTAGTGCCAAGGCAGGCATTGCCCAGTCCCGCCCATCAACTTTATCAAGACCAGGTCTTGACTGCTGCGTAAGGGTGGAAAGGAAGGGGCCCCAAAGTGATGTCCCGCGTTGATCAGTAGTACATGGAGGGTTGATGGTTGGAGTTCTATCTGCAGGAGCCCTTCAGGGCGAATGATGACTTTTACTAGGCTTCATGAACCGTTGAGACGGCTGAGGCCTGCGAAGCCCTACTATGAGGAGGAGGATGATCCAGATCTGCAGTGGGGCTCCAAATCTGAGGGAGGGAAATTTGCTACACAGATTTATTGTCTGAATCATTCCCAGCCAAAATCCTCATGAGATGGACTTTCCACATTGAGTCAGGGGACTGGGAGGAGGAGGCGGCTCGCAGGAACGGATCCCTAGTAGGAAGTAGATGGAGCCAGCAAGCGCACGGGAAAGGTGCATGTGTGTATTTGTTGGTCAGAAGAGCATTGGAACCTGAGTGCTTACCGGCATGCATGCTCGATCCTACCATGTTGGATTCGAATCACCACGATTTACAGCAGAAGCTACAGATAAGGACAGCACAGGGAACTGAGAGCACATGCTAGAGTTTTCCTGGGGGCGGCTAGAACAGTGTGCTGGCCTGTTGTGTGCCGTCCCACATTCCTTGAATTGTTTAAATTACCAGCCTGTCCGCCATGGTCCAAGGGCTGTGGCATCCTAATGACCGTGCGGCTTCTAGTTGTCGAACTTGCCTGCCTACTAGCCACGCAAACAGTGAACCCTCAAACCCTGGTCAAGTTTAGAGTATAAGTATTTGCCAGCAGTCCAAAGCCTGGTAGGTCGAAGCTGGAATATGTCAATAGAATTTTGAGTTCTCTGAAGCCCTGAAACCCCCTAGCCTCTGACTCCTCTTTCGAAGAAGATAGCATTCTTGCCGCTGCAATTCTCTTGAACATGCCCATTGCCAAGCCCCTGGCTTCAGTCAGATGTGGGTATTTCTCAATATAACCCCTATAAAATCCCTTAAGGGGGCCCTATATAATCCCCTTATAATCCCTCTATACCCCTTGGGGTTCCTAGGGCACCTCTTTTTGAGAAACTCCCATGTCCCTGCGCTTCAGGTGCTACATCTGGGATCGAAAATCCCAGCAGCCGCGGCAGAGGGGAATACCACTTGCTCCAGGCCCCCAGAAGGGTTTCTGCTTGGGCCTTCAAGTCTGCGGGTTATTGTCGTTGTTTGGATGGGCCCTTCTGTAGGGGGCACATAAATGTTGTACCCTTAGATATTTGGAGGACCCAGGTTCTAGGGTTTAGTGAGCGAAGCAAATTGGACTTGAGGGTTTAGAAAAAAACAAAACACTTTGGGTTTTGGATAGACTGAGGGTAGTATATTATAATATAGTATGGTACATTATGGTAAAGTATGGTGTATCTAGCCTGATCCACTTGCAGCCCAGCCCAAGATGCAGGCCTCACATCTTGGTTACTCATTGCTTGGGATGCACTAGAATCCGTAATAATACTTAATGAATAATAATCATAACAGTAGAAATAGTAGGAATAGTAGTAGGGATAAGAATAAAGTACTGATCATTTGGGGCCCCGCCCTATGGAACTCCTATTTCTCCCTATGGTCTCGGGTGGTTGGAAGGTTAAGGTTTAAGGTAATGTCCTCCTTCACTCTGCCGGCCGCTAGGGGGCTTAGAGGGCTCATGATGATATCTTGTGAAATTAGGCTCTCTTGTGGGGTATGTTGAATATTAGGGGCCGTATGGGAAAGTAAACTCCAAAAGGGGCCATAATTTCAAAAACCTCCTATTTGGCTTTGGCCATGCAAGCAATCTCCTGTTATGTGCTGCGGCTGCCACAATCCTCAGCACCTTATGCTAGGAGTTTAGACCATAACCCTTGTAATCCTCTATATAATCCCAGTTTCACTTTCATTTTCCATTTTCTTTTCCATTTGAGTCTCCATTATTAAGGGGAATTGCATGATTCTTTGAGGCCCTGCTGCTCCCAAGTCGGTGCCGCCTCAGCGACAACGAGCCCTGTTGAACCAGGTCCTTTGGCTTCAGTTTGTTGTTGAGGGTTTGGAGGATACTATAGTTTAATTGGGGTTTATATGGGATTAATGGAAAAGAAAATGGAAACTACTATATTACATAGGGTTTTGAGGTTGAGGATGGGCAATAAAGGGTTGAGATGTGTTCCACCACCGTTGCTGCCCCCGCAGCTACTCCCATCCGACCGCCTTAGTTACGCAAGCACAAACAATTTCCTCAGTCAGGAGTAGAAAGTCTTAATTGGCCATCACTGTTGGGACTTAGCGGGATCTGAGTGCAGGATGTCATCCCTGTTGGCTGCAGGTATCATGAGATCTGGTCCCAGGGATGCAGGTTGTAGGGCCTGCTCGGGGATGTAGGTTGACTGTAGCTACTGCATTTCTTGCAAGGGACGGCATGCCGGTGCCACTGGACCTCTAGGTGCGGAAGGGGCCTGTATGTTGGATCGCAAGTTTGAATTCCTGAGTTTGGGCGAAGAAGAGTAGGAGTACAGCAACAATGATCTGACCGCGACTGGCGCGGTAGTAGCGGCGGCGGTGGTGGTGATGCTGGTGCTGGTGGCGGCGGTGGTGGCGGCAGAGGCACAAACGCTGGTGAGCAGCAGCAGCACCGGCAGCAGCAGCAGCAGCAGCAGCAGCAGTAGCAGTAGCAGTAGCAGTAGCAGTAGTAGTAACAGCAGCAGCAGTAGTAGTAGTTGTAGTAGCAGCAGCAGCAGCAGCAGCAGTAGTAGTAGTAGTAGTAGCAGCAGCAGCAGGAGCAGCAGTAATGATGATGATATTAACTGTCGTGGTGGTGGCGGTAGCAGCAGCAGCGGCGGTACTCACCAGTAGTCACAACAGCCATTGCCAGTGCCATCACTGCAGCAACACCGCCAACAGTAGCCATAGTGCGCGCACTATGTCACCTCATTCGCTTATGGATCGTGTCCAAATTTGGCTTTGTGTTTCAAGCCAGCGCGGGCTGTGTGGCTAATCACCTCAATGCAGTACCTTCCACTAATATTCAAGTCCCCCACCCTAAAATATTCAACATTAGATCTGGTTGCCAATATATGTATGTATATATAGATAGATGGTCTATGATATCAAGGTCTCTCATAGAGAGTGCTGATTATTTCAAAGCTGCCCAGCTCAAACCGCCTAGGTGATCGAAATGGGTTTTGATGAAGCCGCAGCAAATCGCGCGCTCAACAAAACAGGCGGCCTGCAGCAAAAGTGTCATGTCCTCAAAACAGAGTTTGATCTACAGGTCCTATGCTTTCGGACTCTTACAGAATCTCAGGGGCCATAGAACCTTCCTCAGGGTATTGAGGTCCCAGGTCCTCGTTGGCAGAAACCGACGAAACGAAAAGCAAGGTATAGCCCTTTTGCAACAAAAGCTCTGGGAATTCATACTGGAGATGATTTAACTGATTTCGCGCTATTGGCTCAGGAGTTTTTCGACTTCGCATTGGTTGTTCCGGCTAGGCTTTTTCCAGCAACGCTGCGTCAATATTTGCAGGGTCTCCGGCCCGTTGTCCCTGTCCAATGCCCTATTTCAAACGTGGGGATGCTCGAAAGAAATAATGCTTTTTGTTGAGGCGCTCGTCAAAAGCCTTAGGCTTGTAACATTGCTTGCACAAATTCCGACCCTACTGGCAAAGGCCCCATTTCCGAGAGCCCAAATCCTCTGAGAGAATCTGCAGTTTGGCAGCCATCAAGGATTGGCTTGGTGGCTTAAAAGGAGTCCCTATATACCCCATTGGGTATAGGGTTTAGGGTGTATATTGGGGTTATATAGGGATTATATAAGGATAATGGAAGAGAAATTGGAAACTACTGTGGCCTGGTGGCTTCAAAATAGTCCCTCTTTAACCCATTATAGTAGTTTCCATGTTCTTTTCCATTATCCCTATATAAACTCTGTGTAACCCCAATATATACCCTAGAGGAATGTTGAGGTTGCTCGAAAGCTAACTGTCCACACGCGCTGCAAACGGTTTCAATCCTATTCAGGAGAGCGTGCATATTCCCTCATGGACCCTGTTGCAGCTAAGATTTTTGACCTAGGTCTCGGATAGTTGCAAAACTCGATCTTGCTCTTGTTTCCTTTTCTTGGGGTTGAGAGGTGAGAATTTTTGAGCGAGAGTTTGGCGCTTAGATTGCGTATAGTTGAATGCAGTTTCAGAGTCTGGGTTACAAGTGGGTCCGAGATCCCGGTACCTTCCGCTCTACGTGCTTGGAAGCTAAGCACTTCAGCTGTCGTACCCCCCCCCCAAAGCAAACGGCACGCCAACCTAGAAGAAACCCTGAACTCGGGCCCTAGATTCAAAGCAACTGGAGATGCTGGCCGGCCTTTTCCTATCTGTGCAGCCTTCTGCACGGCCTTTGCGAGCAAGAGTCCTAAACCTCCCAAGTTATTGGCTCAACATGCCCCGACAGGTTGGCCTGCTCATTGCAGAGTTAGGGTTGAGGAGGTATGGTTTCGGAGGGTTTCAATGCTTTTGCATGTACGAGATTCCTGATGGCTCAGCTCGGTTCACTGCTAGCAAGAGTTTTGAGGCTTTACGGCATCAGCGCGGCCTCAGAGTTCAAGAGGTATATAGGGGCATTTGGGATGCAAGACCACTCCGTGGGATTGTAAGAGTCAGTTCAGTTCCTTTCACATGGCCAGCCCTTCCCCCCCTGAGCCCCAAGTAGCCTATGCAAACTCTTTGGAAGGTTGGGCTGGAGTGCAGGAGGCAATGACCGTCCTTCTTGGGGCCTGATCCAGGAGGCGCGGCTGAGTCAGTCTGGGATTGCCACGGAGAAGTGTGGCTCCGTTTTATTGAAACATCGGAAACATCAAGTAGTTTCAAGACATCTATGGGACCCTAACTTGGAGAGGCCTTCAGTAAAGAAGACAATCTTCCGTTCCAAATCCTTAATGCTATTGATGGCCAGGTGCTGGCGGAGTAGCGGTCCACTTTTTACGTTATTTGATGTGAATGAAGCTGCGGAAGGCAAAAGTCAACTCTTCAGTCAGGCGATGGAGACATTGAATCCCATGCCACAGGCAAAGCTGAGCAATCCTTGGCCTCTCCAAACCTGCCGGTCAGGCACAATTTCCGCGCCTTTTCCATCTAGGGATTGAACATCTTTAGTTGCAGCAGAAGGTCCTAAACTGTATCAAGCCCTGCATATCCGTTCAAAGCCCATCCCTCTCGCGTGCCCTTACCCCTCGTTGGCCTCAAGCCCCAACCCCGCGCCATGCTCCGGGCCTTGGCAGGAGCTGTGATGGGCTGAGCCCTGTGTGGGCATGGCTTAGTAGGGTGCGTCGTTGGTGGTTCGGGCTCCTACCGCTTCCCATCGTTACTGTATCTCTTTTGGAAACGTTCATTAAGATGATGTCTTATGCCCGGCAGCAGCGGCAGTACTATTTATCCTGATGATTGTAATCATATGGGGACTGAAATTGATTCTTGCAGCAGCTGCAGCAGCAGCAGCAGCAATAATACTGCTATTATGAAACTGCACATACAGGAGCGAAAGACTGCAGCAGTTGTAGGAGCAATAGCAACAACAGCAGCACCAGCAGTAGTGGCCGCAGTCACAGTCGCAGGAGCAGTACTAGTCATACAGTAGTAGCAGACGAAGTAGTAGTAGCAGCAGTAGTAGCAGTAGCAGTAATGGCGGCATGCGGTGGAGACGGAGTATTAGGTAGAAGTGAGGAGAGGAGGTGCAGTTGCTGGTAGTAGCTGCTGTGCCTGTTTTTTTTTGTGTGTTTTTATCCTTGTGGTGGTGGTGGTGGTGGCGGCGGCGGCGGCGGCGGTGGTGGTGGTGGCGGCCCCGTTGGCGGTGTTGGAGGTGTTGGAGCTAGTGTTGGTGCAGGTGGTGGTGCTGGTGCTGCCAGTGGGGGCGGTGGTTCAGGTCAGAGTCTGCTAGAAGGGATTATGAAGGTACCTCTTTCCTGTTTGTGTTGCAGCACTGCATGGCTTGTACATATCATTCCTATACTAAGTAAGCACGTGAAAGTCCCTAGGTTCTGTAGGATCGCGATTTGCCTAAACTCAGTTGTGCTGGAGCGGAGCTGGACTCACCCATGATTTCATCTTGAAGGCTCCTGGGTAGTTACAGGTAACATTGTGGAACTAAGTGGGCACGGTAACTTCCTCGTAGCTCGACTACTGCTGGCCATGAGCCTTCGACATGATGTCTTCATCTTGGCATTCGTGCCAGCTCACCTGCGACGTGCCAGCGCTACTCGGCGGACTTTGATCCCACTTTGTTGTCAAGGGAGGGGATTACACTTCGAGACAGCATCTGACCAATTCCATCACGCTGTGCAAGAGCTCCTCGTTGTTTGGCTGCCAGGTGTCTCAAGAGACCCCCGGAGCTTTTAGGTCTTGATGAGCATTGACATGGAGAATCCTCAATACCTCCTGGCCGGCTCTAATACACTTGAAGATTGATCCCTGGCAATATCACGATTCGCATGGCGTTTTCTTAGGATCTTAGGATCCGGGGAAGTAGCGCTGCCTCTTGACGTCTCAGCTGCACAGGAAGTTCCTGTGCTTCCCTTTGTCAGCCTGCCATTCTGCGGTTCGAAGTTCTTGTCACACTGACAGCAAATGCAATGAAGATATTCTCCATTGCATGTTTCTTATTGATGGCGGCTTGACATTCCGAGCTTAAATTGCTGCTGAGGGCAACCGGTCTTGGATTTCCGTTCCCAGCCTACGGTGCGTGCACTTCAGTACCTTAAACAGGAGCCCAGAAAACTAGCGTAGACCTCTGAAAAGCCAGAAGCCCACAACCCTGAACCCTAAACCTTAAATAGTAGTTTCCATGTTCTTTCCAAACCCACATAAAACCTTCAACCCCTGTATAAACCGTATAAAACCGATATAAACCATGTATAAATACATGAATATATATACATGCATATATATATATATCTATATATATACATATCTACATATCAGTGGCTGGGGACGGCTCGGAACAGGCAGAGTAGGTTTTCGAGCTTGAGGGGTGCGAGTTGAGGACCTCCTGAGCTGCCTTTTTTTGCGACTCCAAAGGCTTCTCAAATGAGCCATAGTCTAAAC
>CAJNIZ010008169.1:51528-107255 GCA_905231905.1 Symbiodinium pilosum
CCCGACTGGAAGCTGACTTTAGTGACCAACCACCAAGTATCCCTGCAGTGCCCAACCACCACGTATCCCTGCAGTGCCCAACTGCAAAGTATCCCTGCAGTGCCCAACCACTAAGTATCCCTGCAGTGCCCAACCAGCAAGTATCCCTGCAGTGCCCAACCACCAAGTATCCCTGCAGTGCCCAACCGCAGAGTATGTCTGCAGTGCCCAACCGCAGAGTATCAATATTCTTGCAGCGCATTTACAGTGCTGCAAGGAAGACAGTTGCCAGGGGGAGGGAACGTTATATACACTTCTCGTGCAATGAAATGACGGCTTTAGAGTGGGGGTGCTCGAAGTAAATATTTCCATGCTAAGCACCAGGAAGCAGAGGAGGACGACGAGGCCGCACTTCGTGAAGTTGAGCCACGAGGTGAGAAGTCACAGGCCGAGTCAGTGGCAGAGAGTGCAGAGGACCTTGAACTGATCATCATATTTGGACATCAATTCTACTAATTATAAAAACAATAGAGGAATTATTAATGGTTACTATACATTTTGCAATACTAATGATAATAATAACAATAATAGTAGTGGTAGTATTCGTCATAATTATGAGCATAGCCGAAGCCATCATTCTTATCAGAATGCTGGGTTGTCGCCGTGATTGTTGTCATGCGGTTGTTCGGCTGCTTTGATTGATGCTCTTGTTACGTTCAATCTCATCTCGGTTACTCAATGTTCTCTTTGTTGCCGTGTTTTTGTGACTCTCATCCTGGATTTGATGGTCTTCCCTACCCTAAACCCTGAATCCTGAACCCCTTAAGTTGGGCTAGTGCCAGGACCAAGCCGGCGATGTCTCTCAGGAAGTGAAGGACTTGGAAGAGAAGCAGGACGAGCCGAGCCTCAAAACCCAGGGCCACGAGTGAGAAGGTTGAACTCAACTACAGGCATGACAAAGCCCGAGCATTTGTTTGAGGATCTTCCCACATGTTCAACATGTATTATCGCAACCCTACACAAGGAGGCAGAGGAGGAAGAGGCGGAAGAGGAGGAACAGGCGCCAGAGGTGGAACCGGCGGAAGTGGAGGAAGCTGAAGAACCGGAGGACATGCCAGATGAAGACATAGTTCCTAGGCATGTTTGGCTCAACCCTTTCCTGCATGGCCAGTGGCGGAAAACCATGTTAAGTTGAGACATGCTGTGACCCCCTTTTCAGCTTGCAGAATGAAAAAACTTTGTAGCCAATGCTGTGAGATCCATTTTGCATTCTGATGGGATGGAGGGTTGAGTTAAGAGTTCGTGGGGCTTTGGACTTAAAGTTCAGGAGTTCGTGGTCGAAGGGCCTGTCAGAGGCCTCAACCCGAAGGTGCAGCTCAAAGCCAGAGGAGTTCCCAAATTATGAGGCTCCTTTTATGAGGCTCCTTTTTCAAGTAACCTAATTCACACGGGTGTATTGGGGATTTGTTCTAAGGGGAAACCCAGAGGCATAACACTTGTACCGTCCCGGAGAGGCACGTCCCTGCCAATTCCATGAGTGACAGGCGTGCCACCCAAGTATGGGCTATCGTTCTGCAGAAGTGTCACTAGGGTGGATGACCACTCCACGTGACATAGATTCATTGTACTACTGGCTCGGAGTCAAGCATGATGTGCGCTACTGTCAATCTTAGCATTACTCAGGGGACCCTTTCAAGGTGGACCTAGGGAATCCTAGGGGTCTCTCTTGTAGTTTACTATTGTTGCCCTTAAATGTACTCCCTAATAGGGAACCCATGTACATCAAATTAGGTAGGAAAAATGGACTGTAGCGCATGTGAAAAAATATGTCACCGGAGCCACTGCATGCAGCCAATTGCGAATCCCTGAACTTCAGCCCACAGTCTGCCAGACCCTGAGCTCTACCAAGGATGCTCCTGCTGAAAATGGGCAGGGCTCGCAACGTGGAGAGGAGGCAGAGGAGGCAGAGGAGGCAGAGGAGGCAGAGGAGGCAGAGGAGGCAGAGGAGGCAGAGGAGGAAGAGGAGGAAGAGGAGGAAGAGGAGGCGGAGGAGGCGGAGGAGGGCGAGGAAGTGGAAGACAATCGAGGCCTTGCCCTGCATTGCCAGCTAGAGGATGTGAGCTTCTTGATGCGAGATTTGCATGTGAGCAGTTGCAATTTAAGTTGTTGAGATGCTTTAGGTCTCTGCCGAGGGTCTACTGTTGCCCAGTGGGCCAGCATGGCCTTTATCATAAGAGTTATCATTGATGTCCAACCTTTGATCGAGGCATTGAAGGATTGGAGGGTGGCAGAAGTGAAAGCTCAGATGCAGAGTAAATGGAGCCCACAACCAACTTTTCAAAGAACATCATCTTACTGGGGCTTAGCAGTGAACAATGGAATATACTATATAGAATTTATGTATCCCCTTCTTCCCTAACTTCCAGTAAAACATTGCCTCACCCTCAGGCGATGAGGAAGTGGGGGCCTCAACTGGTGCGCTGCAGCTGCTTGACCAGCCCCAGACCCCGAGAGATCCTAAAACTTGAGCGTCGAGAGCTCTAGGGGTTATATTGGGTTCTATTGTGATAATGAGAAATGAAATGGAAACTACTACAGTACTTTGGGGTTATATTGGGTTATATTGGGATTAGGAAAAGAAACTGGAAACTACTATCTAGGGTTTAGGGTTTAGGGTGATTTGGGATGAGGATTTGCTGCTGGGCAGCCCCCTGAAAGGTTTGCTGGTTGTTTGATGACGACTCTGACGTTCAGCTTGAGGTTAAAGCCTCTGTACACAGAAAGCTTGAGCTTAGAAATCTCCACGCAAAAGTAGCTAGAGGTTTAGGGTTCTAAAGATACTGGGCATTGAATCCCAATTGTGTTGACAGTAGAAGTGGCCGCAATGATAAGAGTAGCAGCGCAGTAATAGCAACAACAGAAGTAGTCGTAATACTGGTGTGCTAAGATTCTTTGGCCAGAACATTAGTATGAAAGTAGCGGTGTCAGTCAGTCTACGACTACAACTGATGTCACAGAAAGAAGGCCGAAGACGCAATCCGAAACCCAAACGAGCTAGCCCCAAACACAAAAAGCAGGCAGAATGCCGCATCGAACATTTTGCTCCTGCCTATCTGTCTATTTCTGATTGACCCTGGAACCCTAAAGCCTCTGTGTGCAGAGAGACCCAAGGCAGATGATTGGCCAGCGCTGCCTTCTTCCAGGACTGACCGGTGTTTGGCTTCTGGGGTTGAAAAAGGTCAAGGACTGCAAGAGTTAAAGTTTCAGTGGTTTAGGCTTTTTAAGGTGCTTAAGATGCCCAACTCTGCTAGAAGGAATGCCCCCCCCACCGGGGAAGGACGGAGGAGTGATACTGCCACATATGCGGGGGTAGTGCAAGTGGAAGAGGTCCATATGGTCCCTTGCAAGTTTCGGAGAGTTTTAGCATGGGTTTGGGGTTGAAAGTGCAGGAGAGATGAGAAGATCACCTTTAACCAACTTCCCTAAAAGCACATGGAGGCCGGCAGCCCCACGACGCTGGACCGGCCGCGCCGCTGCGCCGCAGGATGCCCTCAGAATGATGAATGACGATTTGAAGTTTTTGGGCGCTGGTTTATTAGATTGTTGGGGGCTTTGGATTTGTTTTTTTGGTGAGTGGGATGTTATGGGTATCCTCACTGACCTCGCACTTGACAACTGCAGATCAGCAGGGGACAGCAAGGGACGGGTAGGGGTTACTGCTTCCTGGTTGTACTACTATAGGGGATTATGCTGATAGTGCCAAACAGTGGTGGTGAGGTAGTGGTTTCAGTCGACATGGCATTCACGGATCACAATTGCAGGGAAAAGGCTGCCAGGCTTCCGTTTGCCGTGTGATTGCCGTACATGTTCTCCGTGGCAGTATTCTGCGTCTTTGGTGCAGCCACATCAGAAAAGTCTGGCTAAAGGTCTCCACAAGAAGAATCTTCGCCTCAGGAACCTAAAAGAACACAGACGAATGATTAGGACATATTACCTTGAGCTGCCTGAAAATGCGGTTGCTAGTTTTGGTTACTTGGGAGAGTTGGATTCTCTGTTGAAGCCCCTTGTTTTTGGATCCATGATAAGCGTACGTTTCATGGGAGGGTAGAGTCTTCAAATTGCAGGATTTCGATAGGCAGCCGTGCTATTAACTTTTCCAACAGGAGCCAGTTTTGGATGAGGATGCCGAGGAGGAAGCAGAAGAAGAGGAGGAGGAAGAGTGGTACGACGAGGAGATGGAGGAGGAGCTCGAAGACTTGAGGGCTCAGATGAGGCCAGTTGCGTTATGAGGAACAAATTCACCTGCGGAGCGTTTCTAAGTTTAAGGCTGAAGCCATCCTCGCGAAGAACGCTGGGACTTACTGTGGCCCTTCTTCTCGGAAATCCTATGCATGGCTAATGTACTGCAGCACACTCGTTTTACTGCGAAGAGGTGCCAGAATTTTGCAAAGCACCCACGGAGTCACTCGGCGGTAAGGTTCAAGGCGCAGCAGCACTTTCGCAGTTTTTCTCGGAGCAAGTCTCCATAGCATTCCCTTAATCTCCGTGTATAAGTCGTTCTCAAGGTGAATGTTCGCTCAGCGTTGTTTTCTTGAAGGAGGAGGGCTGGATCTCGAAGCAAGGGCATGGCCCATGGCCGGTAGGAAGAATCTCAGGGATGTTGGCAATAACCTAGGGCGTAGGTCAAGTGCCTGTGTTGGTATTCAAGTCCGGTTGACCTGACTCTTGCATGGAAACCTGCAGCAACACGTAGTGATATGCTTCAGAGATTTTGTTTGTGTCTCTAGTGGCCGAACTACGGGAGCTTGGTTGATTGCTGAGTGCTTCATCAAGAAGGTTCAATGCAAGCAGGGGTCGAGGGCTAAAGGAGTCCGAAAAGCAGACCGTTTCTTTCGAGCACCGCATCTACCATCTGACTACCTTGTGTCCAGCTGGACGGTAGTACAAGCATCAGTCCAAGTTGCTGGGGGGGGGCGGGTGCCAAAGGGCGGTTTAGGTGTTGTTGTTTGGATCATAGGGGCTTTTGTGCCTGCACAAGTAGGTGGAGCTGTCTTCCACTACCACATGTGATCGCTACCATCGCCAGGGAAATGGAAGAGGAAAACCAGAGACTTCAAGAGGAGCTCGATCAAGAGAAGACGAGGGTTTAGCACCCAGCTGTCACAGAACATGAGGATTTCATGTTCAAGATTCTGGGTCCAGAGAAATAACAGGAGACAACAGCCTCCTTTTTTGAGCTGTCATGGCAGTACCCCAGCAATCAGACTTTACCTGCAGCATACCTGACCAGATTTTGCCCCTTAGGTTTCGGAAGCATACTTCAAGTCCTTGGGAACTTGTAAGGCTTCGTGCTGTCCTCGATGCCTCACCTACGACAAGAACTGCATGTCCAACCAACACGTCAATGTAGTGGATATGAGTGTAGGCCGGTTTTCACCGGGAACTCCCAAAAGGATGTTCCCTAAAGGGTTTCGCCCCAAAGGGCCTCAGGCTTGGAGCACAAGTTGTACGTCATCTGATATTTGTTGGAGGGCGCCGGTAAGACCAATGCCTAGCCAATTCCGTGATACATGTTAGTTAGCTTCAAACAAAAGCGTGGTCTGTACCTTACAGTACGCACCCAAATCCTGAATGTGATGGTAGCCGAGCCATCCGAAAGAGCACAATATATTTGGTAGTTTCCCTAAATAATGGGACCCCAATATAGACCCCAATATACTATAATCCTTATTATGGGGACCCTCAAAATGGTACCCCTAATTTTGGGAAACCCCCATATATTTAGCACTCGAGTTCTACACCCAGAGACCCTTAAAGTCCATGGCCACCTCGTAATGAACCATGAACCAGTTTTAGGGGGTGATGCTGCCCTTAGAAGGATTGATAGTACATTATAGTATAGTATGGTATATTGTAGCATAAATGTAATATATTATACTACAAGATGGTATGTTATAGTATAATATGGTATATTATAGTATAATATAGTATATTCTAGTATAATTGTAGTATACTCATTCGTGGACAAGGACACTGAGAGATGGATTCCCGCCATGGATCCTAAGCGGCTGCACAGCAGCTTTCCAAAGCCTTTTCGGGGAATATATTGCGGTTATATAGGGGTTGTTTAGGGACAATGGAAAAGAAAATGGAAACTACTATAGTATAGAAGGGTTATATAGGGATAAGGGGAAAAGAAAATGGAGACTACTATAGTATATTGGGGTTAAATAGGGATAATGGAAAAGAAAATGGAGACTACTATATCATATTGGGGTGATATAGGGGTTTTTTAGGGATACAGGAAAAGAAAAATGGAAACTACCATTTAGGGTTTAAGGTTGAGGGTTTGGGGTCTCTTTTGACCGCCTGCTATCTGCATTGTTGTTATGTGGCCCATGTGCCATACATGAAACCCCCCCGAGCCTTAGAATCTCTAGCTGGAAATGCCTTGAAGCCTTGACTCCTGGCGACTAAGTTCCCCCGGCTGTGAGCCCTTAAATTAAAGGCTTCAAATTTAGGCCTCTGTATGGCGCCAGAGAACCCAAAAAGGTCTACACGAGGTATAGAAGAACCCAAGATTAGGGCCTAGGGTCCCATGCTTTGGGCCTTAAACTCAAGAACCCTAAGACCTGAGCTTCTAAATCTCCCACCAGAGGTGAAGCAGCTGCAGAAGCTTCAGGTGGAGGCTGCGCAGGCGAGGGCAAGAATTTTAAGAGGATTTGATTCGGAGGTAGCCACTGGGCGATAGGGCAAGAGGGTATCAGATGATTTTGGTCCGACTATGACTTTTCAGAAAACGTGTGGTCCTTTTTCCCGGACCCCGCTTCGTGAGAGGTCCTGACATGCCGTAAACAAAAACCAACGCCCTTGGTTCCTGTTGAGCCTTTGAGGATGGCTTCGATTCGAACAGAACAATGAAAACTCTCTACTCGATACAGCCATACTAAAGTAGGAAGCAGAGTAGGAACAAACGCCGACAGGTTGATATGCAGATGCTTGCGATCCACCTCCCCTGGCTTTCGGTTTTCCGTGGGCAGAGTAGGAATGTAAAGCGACAAACATACTTTTTTGAGAGACTGCGATGCCAGATCCCAACAGGCGAGCCACCGAGAGTTCGAGGCAAAGAAGCGCGAGGCCATAGAAGTGTGAATGGTCGTCTCCACGCGAACAAAAAGTGAAGCATTGGACAGGGAATTACCAAAAAATCGGGTACCTCTGATATTCCCAAAATAATACTGGTGAACAGAGGAGATCTTGTCAGATCTGCAGCCTGCGTCCGTCGCGTAGCATCCTGAGTCAGTAGTCATAATCGAGACTGTGTACTTGGAGCTAGCACTCCCAAATCATTTGCCTCCTCGGTTTGGAATGCCCAGAACCTGGATTTTGCATCATGCCTTTCTGGGGACTGGTGACTGGACTGGATGCACCGAGTCCTTGCTGGTAGGGCCACGGCCCGGCTTCTCCGCTGCCAACAGGGTCGTTAAGTGGGTGTAGCATCCACTCAACTGCTGCCGACTTCTTGACACCTCCACATGGCTCTTGCAAAAGATGGAGCACACGTCAGAACCACTAAATTAGATCTTTTAAACGTTTTGCACGCCCACTTGGGCCCAAGGTAAACAAATTCATGGCTGGGGTGAGGATCCCAAGGCCAGAGGGAGTCTTCCTGAGACCCAGCAAACCCATCAAACTTATCTTCCTGATGATTTTGCTGCGCTCCCCAACCGCACTTTTCGCACTTCATGCAGGCGCATGACTGGTGTTCAGCAGTAAAAAGCCCAGTCATGGCCCCTTGGCTGTGGCTCCTGGACCGCCACCCTCATACGGTCACCTTTGTCGGGTTTGGCAAGGCCCTGGCAAAGCATAGACCCTGTGAGTTTGCTTGACCCATTTTCTTTTGAGTAATAGTCAAAACTCCTTAAAGGGAGATATTCAGGGGGTTGTATGGGGGACTATGATAGGGCTTACTGAGGAGAATACTAGGAGTTTAGACTATGGCTGAAACGCATTTTGGATTCTTGAGACACATTTGCTTTGCCTTGACTGTGTCCGCTGTGCCTGTTGAGCTTTGCCTGAAAGGTGATGCGCGAGCCTGCATCCTTATTATCAAAATTCCTAAACAATCCCGTAACACCCTCTAGACAAACCTAGTTTCCATTTCGTGTTCCATCTTCTTTTCCGTTTGATTCTCCACTATTGGGGTATATACACCCTATATAACCCCTATATAGTCCCTATACATTTTAGTTTCATTTTCGTTTTTCATTTGATTCTCCACTATTGGTACTCTAAACCCCTATACAACCCGTATTAGGAATACATAAGTTTCCACGGACTTTTCCATTCCCCTATATACCACCCATATTACTTCGAGCCCTAGTCCCTAAAACCCCTGAGTCTTGGTTAATAAATTTCCCCAATACCTTCACCCCGCACCACCCCGCCCCAGCAAACAATTTCAAGTCTCATAGGTCCTAAACCCTAAACCCTAACCCTAAACCCTAAATTTCTTTTCAGACCTCTGAAGCAGGCTGCTGCCTTGCGAGAGTTGGAGGAGGCCAAGGCCTATGTCTCCAAGAGGCCATGGCCTGATTTTCTTGGCTCCTGTTTTTTTTTTGTGAAGGGGCGAAATGGGTTCAAGTAGCTCTTATGGCAGATGATTTAGGGGCGGCAGGCAACCAGAGGGCGGTGAGCGTGGACAGGGCACTTGCTGAAGTGTGTGGCCATCAGGGTGTGTGGGATGGGACGGTATGGGATGGCATCGTGCCTGTGCTGTCAGAAGCAATCTGCACAAATGAGCTTCTGGGTAGAAAGATGCCATTCTGTTTCCTACATGATGGCCAAGAACCAAGAAGTGCACACCCTCTACTCTGCACCCGGTTCGCCACGTAGAAGGTTTGCAGCGCCGGGGCAATGAGCCAGATTGCCAAGAAGTGGCGCAATGACAATGATCTCAGATTGTGTGCTCCCTTTCATGTGGGGGTTTCTCAACATTGTGAGACCCCTTTTCCCGGTCCCGGTACTGGGATCCCACTATGGAGGCCTTCATCTTGAGAAACTCCTGCGCCTGCGCTAAACTGTTGAACCCATGATTTATTGTCCCTGGGTTCAGAAATCGCTTTCTGCACACTGTTCGTCAATTTAGGAATCATGCCCTTTCAGGCACACCTTCGCCTTGAATGAGAAGGCCGAGTTGCTCAAGCAGGTTGCGGATCTGGAGCGCAAGTTGCCATGGCCTTGGTAAGTGGGCTCCTGGGTGAGCCTTGAAACATCCTATGATAAAGGGGGCTGTCATGGGCTGTCCATTTAGGATTGTGGCGGGGCATCAGAAAACTTCCGGCATGACAAGAGGCTGAATAACTACAAAGGAGTCTAGATAAGACGTGTCTGTGTGTGGGAGTTTCTGCAAAGTTCCCCATGATGCTAGCAGGGTGAGGATTGTACATGCTCTGCACGCTGTTCTACACTAACAGTACTTGTTCAAAGGCGTTGTATCATGGGGTATATGTAGAATCAACGGCGTGTTGCAATCCTATAGCTGTTCCACCAGCATGTCTGGCACTGCCTGATCTGATGTTACTGAAGCCATTTGTCTGCAGAGGGGGAGTCAGGTTGGAGTTGCTGTCATCCCGTTCACCATCCTCCAGGCACACATGGCGTGGCACAGCGTGCAATCTTCCCAAGCTAGTGAGACTTGGCTGGTTTGGTGCTTTGAGCACTGCCAGAAGCCAGAGCAAGACGAGCTGCGCGCACAGATGCAGAATCTGGCAGAGATGTTCGGATTCAAATTCCTGTGCTTCAAGAAGTGTATGGGCTTTCAAAGCTGGCTGCAGGGCAGAACGGGAAGCGTGCTGCTTGTCGCAGAATGGCGTGAGGCAAAGCCCATCATGGAAGCCTTTGAGAAGACGACCGAGCAGTTGGATCTCAGAATGTGCGTGGTCGTCAGGTCGGAGCAGATGCTTCGACGTGCTTGCGCTTGGAAAAAGAAGCAGCCCCACGCGGACATCATGCTTGCGTCCAACGGAAGCATTCGGGATGTTGAGCAGCTCATCGCAAACTACCTGAAGATGCTGCTACTGAATTGGGATTCTTTGTTAGCTTGTTAAAAACAACTTTACCTCATGTTCTGAAGGACTGGTGACATGAGAAAATTTCAGCTAGTTTGCTGTTCGAGGTCGGTCCTAGTTCCTCCGATGGTGACCCCAATATTCACTTTCTCTTCGATGCCAGTGCAGCCAATGCCGGCAGGACAGCCGCTTTGCTGGCTGTCTCTCTGAGTTGAGGATTCTGTGTGCCCGGTCCCATTCGGATTGAACAAGTGCAGGGTTCACAAACTGAATCCGAAAATTCGAAAGAATGGCTGAGTTTCAGAACTCTGCCGAGTAATCTTCCTGCAGGCTTTGATTTTTAGTTCTCCGATGTTTCCTTCATCGCAGCTTTGATCTGGGCCTGGCAAAGCAAGGTCCAGATGGGAGATGCAACACCCCAAGCCCCCGAAGCTGAACCACAAGGGGTATGGTATTAAATGTTCCGAATTTTATTCAGGGAGAAAGAAAGAGAAGAAAGAAAGGAAAGAACCTCAGAAGTAAGGAGCTAAAGAAACAAAAGAGAGAAAATAAAGAACAAGAGAGAGAACGAAAGAGACAAAAGAAAGACAGCACGAAACAAATGGATAAGTAAAGAAAGGAGGAAAAAGAAGGAAGGGATGAAGGAAGGAGACAAAGACACAAAGAAACACATGAACAAAGAAAGAACGCCGCAAAGAAAGAAAGAACGAAAGACTGAGATAAAGACAGGATCATGGAAGGAAGAAAGGATGAGAGCAAGATCGCCCCCGCCCAACCTGTTCCACTTTTTCTACAGCCGCGCCAGCTGACCTCAAAAGAGACTCGTCCCATCATCGTGTTGGCAAGGGGTTGCCTTTAAAAGTCCCAAATGTTCACCAGACAGCATGTCATCCAATAATTGTGTCTGCAGATTGGGGGGGGGGGTGCGCTCCCCCCAATCCCCAACTTGTTTTCAAAGCTGCGCAAGCTGACGTCAAAAGAGACCCGACCCTCCTCGATGGTAAACTAGCCCAGCAGTTTACCTGGCACCTTGGGTAACAGCCTCGTCCCATGGCCGTGGTGGCAGGAAGTCGGCAGGAAGTCGCCAGTAAAAATGTCTTTCAAAAGTTTACGAAGGCAACCGAAGGCAGCATGTCATGCAATCATTACGCAAGCAATTGGGTGGCTGCCCCCCCCCAAAAAACACAAAACATTTTTTTAGGCTGAGAAAGCTGACTTCAAAAGAGACACATCCCATCATCGTGTTGGCTGGAGGACGCCTGTAAGTGTGTCTTTGAAAAATTCACACAGTCATTATGTTTGCAGATGGGGGCCGGCCACCTTGATTTTTGAAAAGGCCAGGCCGTGCAAGCTGACCCAAAAAGAGACCCGACGCTCCTCGATGGCAATCGCACCTCGCATAAGAGCCTCGTCCCATCATCGCGTTGGTAGGAGCTTGCCTTCAACAGTTCTAATGTCATTCAGTCTTTCATTATGTTCCCGTAATTTTGATCCCCCAGGCCCCGCAATTCTAAACCTGAAGCCTTCTGCGGAAAGCTTGCCCGAACAACCTTCCAAGCACCAAAACCAAAAAGATACGGGAAAACAAACCGGAAGCCCCCCAAACAATGGGGACAGCATGCCCTAACAGCCTTTTCAAGCACCAAGACAAAAATAGGGAAAATTGAACCCAGAAAACGTTGGAAATCAAATCTGGCTCCAACCACAAGCAGATATGCCAAATCTGAGATTCTAATGAGACTCCTATGCAGGGGGGGGGGTGGGTGGACTGCTTGGCATTGACATTTATGAGTTCTTGAGAGCTCCGGATTTCTGAATTTGCAGAATCTTGCAAGCTTGCTTCGACTTTGGGTCAGTGCAAGTACGGCATCGAATGCTCCAGGATCCCATTGAAAGTTCCTAGGGAGGGGATGTTTTTGAGTATCCCCCCTGGCTTGAGCTTTGAGCCACAAACATCCAAGTTCTAATGCTCAGTCAAACTGACATACCCTGAAACCCACGCCCAAGACTTGAGGCGTGAGCTCTGCTGCTCTCAGCAGCATTATTTTTGAACTGACCAGCGCGCATCGAGGATTTCAAAATGCAAGCCGAGCAGGGATAATGCAGGGACAAGGTAGGGATACTATCGGAATGTATGGGGATTATGACCCCAATAGTGGAGAATTCAACGGGAAAGAACACAGAAACTGAAATGGACACAGGGATCAAATGGTAGTTTCCCTAAATAGGGGGAGTAAACAAAAGGCAGGGACCCCCAGCAGGTACCCCTAACTTCCGCACGAGTATTATTCAGACCGAATGGGTCCCTGTTTGGGAGGTCCCTAGGCTGCGATTACAGTATGTTGAGACAGCAGTGGCCCTAACTTTGGCCTGAAGTCCTTAAGGTATTGTAATCCCTCCAAGGGCAGCGGGTGTAGGATTTCCTCCCTCAACAGTTTGTTCCTGCGCAAGCCCCAATTCGCAGCCAACGTCCAAGTCGCTTTTGCACAAAGACCCTGAACAGTGTATGCCATTCGAAGTCACAACTACGCGTGGCAGTTCTTGATTAGGTAAATGCAGACATAGCACAGGTAATCGCAGAATGGTGCAGATCCATGCGTTTATACTTTGGTAGTAGCTGCGTAGCCATTCAGCGGCACACGAGGCCAGTAACACTGTCATGGCATAGATGCAGTGAAGTAAGGCACACGCACTTAGTAGGGTCCATGCACACACACACACTTAGAAGGACATGTAAAAGGATAAGTGGCGACAACGTGATAGTCAACTTTGCAGTGATAGTAGTACTGGCAGCAAGAAGGTACAGCGGCTAAAAGGGGTTGCTGTTAAGGAGCTTGAATGAAGTTACCATAACATGGGTATATAGTAAATAATGAGGCTTCCTTCTTATAGTTATTTAATTAAACTTCCTCAACAGCAGCCCAGTAACAATGCAGCCATTCTTGGCACATTTAAACTCAGAGCTAGCCATGCCCCTCTGGATCATCAGATACATGGGGATATAGTTTTCCACCCCCTTGATAGAGAATCAAACGGCAAATAACATGGAAAATTAAATTGAAACCTGGGTTTTAGGTCCAGGGTCTAAGCTAACTTACTGGGTGTCAGCAGGTCATAAGGGAATATGTTGAATGGGGCATATATACATACATCGGCTATATTCCCCTATACTACCCTACTAACCACCCCCCCAGTTAGTTAAGGGGCATGTTCAAGACATTTTTCATCCCTGGTTATGATCCCTTGTTTTTCATCCAGGGTGCCGCCCGTCGGGTTCTGGTTCCTTCAGTGTCCCCTATTATAATCTCGTAGCTTCCATGTTCTCTTCCATTATCCCCAATCTAACCCCAATATATACGTATAGTCCCATTAAAACCCATTATAGTAGTTTCCATTTTATTTTACAGTACCCCCCAACATGTTCAAGGTTTGATGCCGCCAAGCCCAGGGATCAAGGATTTAGACTCCGATAGGAGAGACTTCATCATACCTCTGCAACACATAAAGCTACAAAAGAATGTGATATAAGAGTTCTATAAGGGTTCTGTACGGATTATATAGGGGATACTGGAAAAGAACGTGGAAACTACTATAAGGAGAATTCCCTCATTGGTCCTGGAGTCTCTCTTGCTATCCCAGGAAGCACTGGCCCGGCATCATTCTAGAACAAAGGCCCCTGAGACATGACAATTACCTTAAAGCCCTAAAGCGGAACATTCCACCCCTGAATTTGCTACCAGGAGGCCCCCCACAATGGACCCTGAACTCTAAGCCCACCCTAAACCCTAAGCCTCCCAGCCCCAAGCATCCGATGAGCCAACAAAAAATACCTGAGACCCTACGTAGCCCCCTCCAAGCCTCAAAACCATACACCGTCAGCCCTGGGACCCGAAGGTTTAGCAAAAAGTAAAACCCTACGAAGCCTTTATACAAACGAGAGCTTCTCACCACCATTTGAGCAATCCTCTTGGCCTGGTATCAAACACTCAGCCCCCCCCCCCTCAGCTTCTCATCTGAGCTACAGTCTAAACTCCTTAAAGGGGGTATATAGGGGATTATTTAGGGACTATTATAGAGGTTATTAAGTGGGATACTAGGAGTTTAGATTATGCTTCATATCACATATGCTTTCTGATGGCCTGCATGCAGTCAGTGGTGATCAGTGGGGGCATGCTTCATTTTGGGGAGAGTGGGGCTTGTTTCATGTTGGTGCATCTGGTCAAAATTGGGAGAATGATATCCATGACCTAACATAGGGGACTCACGCCCCCGACTACCTGCCGATGCACCTTCAAGAAGCACAAGAGCCCGATATACCTATAGCATCGTAAGGAATATACATCAAATGATACTAGGATCCCCTAATATGATGTAGATATTTAGTAATTCCCTAGCTAACATCATGTTAGGGATCCTGAAGGTAGATTCCTTAATCAAAGGGTCTTGGGTTCTACGGGCCGCTGAGGCAAGAGTCTGGTGACCGCGAGTTGGCATTAAGAATGGAGGCCCAGGCGCCTGGCTCTTTTCCCCACAGCCTAGATCCCAATCCCTGGGCCCTAAAGCCTCAACCCTTGAACCCTAATCCCTAGACCCTACATCCCAATCCCGAGATCCTAAACCCTAAGCCTTATTGAGTTGTTGGGGGAGCTGTGTTAGAATGGTGTTAGCAGCATGGGAACTGCACAGGGCATACGTTGGAATGTTACAGCGTCATAGGAGTTACATGGAGCTTCTCAAGTTGCCATTGTTGTGGATCCCTTGGTGTGTGGATGCCAGGATTACTGGGCATATGGAAAACCTAGCCTTGAAAAGCACCTGGACATTTCTTCAAGGATTACCCTTAGGCATCATTGTCTCCTAAGCGCCTGTTCCATATCTTTCATGTCCCGTGGGCGTCCCTCAAGCAAGGATGATAGCGTTTGGGTTATACAAAGGCCCACCGTGTTGCAACCCTTCCCTAGAACTTAACCCATCTAGGCTTCCAAGCCCTGTTCAAGGCTCATCTCAAAGCTCGTGCAGTGGGGCTGTGGCAAGGGGGGCGCATCCTGGGGAGAGGTGGAAAAATTCAGAAGCCACAAACTACAGGTATTGGGTAGGTTATATTCTGACCCCAATCGTGCACGCTTCCTGCAGATTTGGTTCTAGGTTCTTGGAAGGCAGTTGTTTCGGTTCCCTTGAAAGCAATGGCCTTAAGATCCCAGACACTTGGAGGTAGGAGTTGGTTTCTGCTTTTGGGGGCATCAGCAACGAGCATGTTGAGCAGTCCAGGCGGATCACCAAAGTCCTCTGACCCATGGCATTGTGGAGCTATACTGAACAGTACCTCCCAGGGCTGTTGGGTCAGATACAGCTAACAGCTAACACACATGTAGCCAGCCTCCTACAGGATCTGCGTAAAGTCCAGGTGAGGGCGTGAATCTCTGAAAGATGGAAGAGGGAGTTGCTTGTGAGAACAGTCTTCTAGCCTCTCCAACGACCCCTTCAGAGCCTCCCAGTGCCCGGGGCCTTGTTGCTTTTAGCGTGTGGGCTTGGGAGTTTGCAGGAAGCGATCCAAGCAAGGACCTCCATCAGCACGCAGCAGGAGCGCATGGATCAAACCGCTTTTCGGGGCAGCATGATGGTGATGCAAGAGCTTGGGAGACGCGCCCATGTATTTGTGGCTACGACTGCGGTATGTGCTTGAGGGTCATATTTGCTAGATTGCTAGGGGAGCACCTTGCTAAAGCGACGTATGCTGAGCCACGCTATGACATCCGAACGCAGAGGGTCTCCACGCCAAAAAAGCTTGCCCCAAGGCTTTAGCCTGCAACCATTCATTCTAGCCTGCGTGTGGCAGCAGCATCTAGCAAAGCAACACCATGTAGTAGGTCGCAGTGGTCATGGCGCATCTAGGTTTGCATGAGCTCTGCATTTAATTAGGCGTTTTGGTCTGATAGTCTTGGGATTTGGCTGCTTTTCCGTTTTCGGGGCGGGGGGTGTGGCGGCAACCTCATTTGTCAGGTTCCCTTGTGCATTCGGTTTCCCTTGTGCACATTCTGCGACGCATTTGGAAAGCTGTTTGCTTGATTACTTCCATAGCGAAGGTCCGAGCTGAGCCCGGGATGAGGTTTGTATAGGGGTTATATTGGGGTTATATTGGGGTAACGGAAAATAAAATGGAAACTATAGGGATTTTCGGGGTTCTATAGGGGCTTTATAGGGGATATCTTGGTGTAATGGAAAAGAAAATGGCAACTACTAAGAGTTCACTGCGTTATGCGCGTCACTGCACAACACTTCACAACTAGTCTAACGCAGCAGCTGCCCTGCCGTTTTCGCTACTGCAGGACTACCTGGGTGAAGCAGCCACAAAGGATAGTTCTCCCCAGCCGTTTTTGTTTGCGCCGCCCTACAATAGCCCAAGACCGAAACTGAATCCTGGATCCACGGCCCGGGTTGAGCCCCACGGTCATCATGGTCATCAAGTTCATTTTGCAAAGTATTGTAAGCTTGTGCCTTCCTCGAGGAGCTAAGGCTGGTTAACGCAGTGGAACTCCGTTCGCAGTCTGAGAAGCATTTTGAAATTACTTCGCTCTCTGAGGTCAAGGCCCCAATGCGCATGGAAGACAATAGTCATGGCTATTGTGATTCCACGGAGAATGGTAGTAGGAAGCCCAGAACCACAGAACCTGCCTCAGGAAGACTTCCAAAAGGAAGCCGATCGCTGGCGCAAGGTGCAACGCGACAGCCATGTGAGGGTTTAAATGCTTATAAATAAGGCTTATAGCAAGTTGGGGTCTATTTTCGGGCGGCCTTTTTGTGGAAATCCCTATGTGGGTATTCCTGCAGACCAGATTCCTCACAGGTTGTTTTTCATAGGTTGCATGAATTCATGCGGGTCATGCATGGGCATCATGCAAGAATTGCTTGGGATTGCCTTGTCGTAACCCACATGGGTCGCAGGTCGCAACTTCGAAGAACTCCCATACCCATTGACCCCAAGAGCAGCAGCACGTTGCTCAGTATGCAGTAGTTCTGTAGGGATCCAAAGTTAACTGACGCACTGAGCCATAGCCAAGCTCCTTGCATGAGCCGCTATATCATCCCTATAGAAGATATTCCCTTATTCCCTATTAAGCCCCAGTAAGAGTACAATATTGAGGCCTGTAGTTGTGAAATCTGCAACCTGGCAGGGTTCAAGGTCCATCCTCGCTGCTTGGGCATTGCAACCCCACACTTTCCCCACCCCCCCCAGCCCGAGAGAAGCAATAACATGGAGAAGTCGAATCAGCGCTCCAGAGGTTGACTGCCAACGAAAGTATCATGGCGACAAAAATCTCGCCCTAATCTAATCAGGCAACTGCTTCTTGCACTACACCCCTGACCATCCCCAGAGCATTTCTTTGCAAAGGCAAGCTTGGAGACTTTCATGGTTCTGCGGCCTGTTCGAACTAACTGCTCCTTACTGATCATCGTTTTGAATTAGATGGCCTGGACTTAGCCAGATGGTTAGTAATGTTTATTGTAACTCCTTATAGCCCCACAGAAGTAATTCCAACTCAGCATTCCGTTCAGTCTAGACAAGGAAGGGGTAGAGAGTCAAGCTAGAAGAGTCCAGCAAGGTCACATATCTTGCATGTTTGTTTATCTGTGCGAGCTTCAGAAAAGGCATTTCAACGGAGCTCATGTGCAGTGATCATAGAAGGCTTTGATGAATCATTGTCTTAGCACATGTGGCACGCCCCGTTCAACCCCAAACCCATCTTGCTTCAGGATGCTGCGGAACAGGCTGCTCGAGTGAAATCTGCCGAGCAGCGTGTACAGCAGCCAGGGCCCCACAGCACCAGGTCTGGGCTGCGACCTGCAATTTGATGTGTGGCCTCGACGATTGCGGATTCGGTGCCAGTTTGGGTTGAGTCCTGCGATTTCCTCCTTCCTAGCAACAAGACGTAGTGGCGGCAGCTTCTCTTCTAGCAAGGCTAGCTAGTTTGGCCGTCCATCCTCAGCTTGCAGATCAATATTGTCGGGTAAATACGGTGGCCATTGCCTTGACTGAAGTGCAGTTAAAGTAGTTGAGAGCAGTAGTCGCTCAGGGATATGCAGAAGGCGCATGGCCTGAGTCCCAAACTGCAACAGCTCCTCCCCCAAACAAGCTTTATCAAGTGCTCAGAGACTTCCTGCCCAGAGAAGGGACAACATCCAAATCATCTTCAGTCTGCAACTGAAATCAAGCAGAGGTCCAAAAATCAAATGCAAAACCTACACGCCATAAGCCCCAAACCTTAAATGGTGGTAGTTGCCATGTTCTTTTCCATTATCATTATCCCTACATAGCCCCATCTCAAAGCTTCCTTGCCACCAAATTCCGAGGCTGGAGCAGCGAAAGACAGAGGACAAAGCCAAAATCAAGGCTGGAGCAGAAGCCTACTCTCTATAGGGTTTTGTAGGGGTTGTTTAGGGGTAATGGAAAATACTATTTAGGGCTTAGGGTTTATGCTTTGGGTTTTGAGATACACAGAAGTAGACTCAAGGAAGTAACGGACACCAGTCTGCCTTGGGGCACTTTTCGCGTCAACACGACAGCGGGCCGCTTGCGAGTTGCAGGAATAGCAGGGATTGGCATGACAAATCAGACCCGAAAGCCTGACCACAAGCCACAAGCCTAATCTGGGTTGCTGTTAAGGAACGTAATTTAAGTTACTTTCATGGGGAAGCCATATTAATGTCTATGTGTACCCATTATGGTAACTTAATCTAAGTTCCTTAACAGCAACCCACTAATCCCAATGCTTGTTAATCATGGTAGCCGCGCCGAGCATTCAAGAGTAGTCACAATGAAAATGGTATGAATGGCGATAGGCAATTAGCCACTGAACCTTGGTAGACCCTCAGCCACAAACCTTCAGCCTGCTGCCATGCACTCACCTCAACCCTTAAAAGCCTTAAAAGCCTAAACGCTAAGCGCTGCTTGAAGCCCCCAAACTTACGTGGAAGCACTGGAAGCACAGGCTTTAGTTGACCAACTCCAGAATGCAACAGTCGGCTCCTCAAACACTGCGCGACTGAAGGAACCTGGCCTTCAGTGGTTGCGTACATATCTAGTGTTAACTCTGGGGTAAGATCTAGGACATTTAGTGTGGGGTCCCTGTCAGCACAGGCATGCCTGTTTTTGTTACACGCCGACACTAGCAGACTAGCATGCAGGGAATCCCATCTTTAGGTGAGGGTTTCTCAAAATGAGAGCCTTGATGGAACCTAGGGATGAGCAGAAGCCAAAAAGGATCCCAGCTTAAGTGTGCTCAGAGGTCACACCCGTCATCAGCACCATGTCAAGGGGGCCCTGTATGCTGTTAAAGCCTCATGCCCATGTCGCAGCCTTGAAGTTTGAGACACAGGTGGCATATACCTTGTCTAAGTGTGGGTTCCTTTTGACAGGGGGTTTTGCCAAGCCTTTTCGTTTCTTCTACCGATCCATCCTCTTGAAGCGAGTTCAAGCATGAGTACGAGAAAAGCTGGCAGCAGGCATGGCGAATGCTAAAAATCATCTTTGCCCTTGGATTGCAGAAATCAGGGGTACCCTGGCCTCAAATCCACAGGTCTGGGCCTCAAGCCCAATGGCAGGCTCTGAAATACATGGTTCTTACGCACATAGCCCTTGCATGTCCCCATGGTTCAGCTATTTGAGAGACCTTCTTAGATATCCCTATAATCAATTCTAAGCATTTGAGAACCTTGCCACCCGAAGCCCTAGATATCCCGATACCCCTTTAAAGGGACCAGCTGTTTCCATCTCATTTTCCATCTTCTTTTCCATTTGCTTCTCCATTAATGGGGTAAGATCATTACATGAGCCTTATATATACATGTGCATATATGTATATATCCTCTAAAATACTTATACTATGGTAGTTTCAATTTTCCATGATTCCTAAATAATCCCTACTCTAAACCCTAAATAGTCGTTTCCATGTTCATTTCCATCATCCCTACATAACCCCAATATCCTGTAGAAATTTCCATTTCCTTTTCCATTATCCCAATATAACCCCTATATATTCCCTATAATCCCTATATAACCCATTATAGTAGTTTCCATTTTCTTTTGGAGGATTCTCAGTTTTTGCTGTCCAGAATGTAGCCCTGAGGCCGCTGGGTTCCAGGCCGATACCAACCTCCTGGATGACAAGAAGAGGTGGCTTTTTGGGGGTTATATAGGGGGGGTTATATGGGGGGGTATACGGGGGTTATATAGGGGTCATATAAGGTTTATATAGGTGCTATATGGTGGTATGTAAGGGTTATATTGGCGTTTCTAGAGGTTATATAGGGGCTATGTGGGGGGTATATGGGGGCTCTATGGGGTTTATATAGGGGTTTATTTATAGGGGTTGTATGGGGGCTATATGGGGTTAAATAGGGGTTTTATATGTTGTATAGGGGTTAATTAGGGGCGATATGGAGATTACATAGGGGCTATATGGGGGTTATACAGGAATAATGTGGGGGTTATAAGGGGATTCTATAGGGATAATGGAAAAGAAAATGGAAACCCCCATCGTAGTGTATTATAGCATATTCTAGTCTACAATAGTATAATGGTTCATGGGCTCTAAGGGTTTTCGGATATGGGGGTTATATAGGGGTTATAACGGGATAATGGGAAAGACAATTTATAATAGGGTATGCGTGATGGGGTCTTAGGGTTTCCCGGTCTCGGGGGTTTTAGGTTCTAGGGATTACGTTTTCAAGACCGGGATGGAACGCGGAGGTCTGAGCTCTGGAGTTCTGCGGAGTTGGCATTGTTCTCGCGATTTCAATAGACGAATAGATCACGAAACAGGTCTTTTACGTAGAAAGCGCACTGAAGGATTGCTATTGCATGTGCTCTTGCTCCTGCCAGACCGCCTATGCCTCATTGTCCCTTTTCATGGTCAGAGGTCCCCTTGCTTTGGACACCGTAATTTTTGAGGCGTGCTGGCGGCATGATGCCGTGCTAGACCCCGAGTAGGTCTTGTTTCAGAGGTTACCTGAACAGGCTACTTACCTATGTCTATCCTACAAACACCTGGCAAAACAAGATAGATTCGACAATGTAGCTTTTTCTCCGGGCTGTCTTCATCAGCAAGTCTAGACTTCGTGAGGCTCTTCTTGCAGGCCTAAGCCGCAGGTTGGCATACTGGGCAAGGGCATGAGGTATCCTTCAGCGGTTGTCCTGAACGGGGCTTCTGACATCTGGCCACGTCACAATGATCTCTGGTCTAGACTCATGCCGTCCAAAAGCCCGATTCTTGGGATGTGAGCAATTCCTAGATGAGAGCAGCAGTGCTCCTGCAAATGGTTGAGTGCTCTAGTTTCATGACTGATTCAGTCAATGCTCTTTGCGACAAGAACAATCAAAAAAATAAAAGCCCAAGCCTTTGGAACCTGAATGACATGCAGGCTACCAGAGACCTCGAAGTCCAAGGCGGCTTTCGGGCAGAGTGTGTCGTAATGATATAACCAAGCAATGGCAATAAAGCCCCAGTTCACTGCAAGTTTCGTACGTAAGGCGGCAAGACGACCTTGGCTTTGCGTTGGGAACAAAGGGGGTTTGGTCCTGTGTTGCCATTAAAATTGTAGCACCTTTTGGTGGGTTCCCTCCCGGTTTTGGCGTTGATTCGGCCTAAAGCTCGAGGTGTCCATGAAAGGGTTGGTGCCATCTTCTTACAACAATAGCAAGAGTAGTTCTGGTATCCAGTAAACAGTACGCAAGCGAGAGCTTTGCAAGACATGACACACGCAACACTGGAAGCTGCAGCATAAAACATGGACGTCTTGGCGCCACAACCTACACCCCATGTAGTGGGTTGCACCCACTTATTGAGGGTTTATGTACTGGCTGAGTGGATGCAGCATTTGTGTCGGCTTCGATGATTTTACTTTACTTCATGATGAGGAATGTATACATTTCTTCAGCATGGGATTGAGCCAGTCGATGCAAGCCTACCTACCTACCTACCTACCTACCTACCGACACACACATACATGCATGCATGCATGCATGCATGCATGCATACATACGTACGTACGTACCTATGTGCCTACATACGTACATACATAAACACATACGTACATACATACATACATACATACATACATACATGCATACATACATGCATACATACATGCATACATACATGCATACATACATGCATACATACGTACATACGTACATACGTACATGCGTACGTACATACGTACATACATACACACATACATGCACATACATGCACATGCATGCATGCATACATACATGCATACATAAATACATAAATACATACATACACACATGCATGCATGCATGCATGCATGCATACATACATACATACGTACATGCTTACGGCATGCATCCATGGTTTCTTGGAACCAGTATGTTTCAATGATTTGAGCGCAGGACTGGTCATGTAATGACCTGCACCGTTTTTTGTACTTGGAGCCGTGCTCTTTAGTTTAATGCTTCCATCGAAGAAGTCTCCGCATGAAATCTGGCATAGAATAGAAGTACGTGTCAAGCTTCGAGTGCCGAATTTGTGGTCAAGGCAGAGGGAGATCCTCCTGCCACGGCGCTGCACTCACTCTCTCGCATAGGAGTGATTGAATGGCAACCCCTTAAACCCCTCTGAAGCGTATGTGAGGGCAACTGGGAGGCCTCTTTCCGCTTTGGGGTAGCTGGGATCTTGTCATGAAGTGTCTCGCAATTCTTTCATTGGACAGGCGTGCATAAATCATCGGTGCTCTGACTTACACAGGGACCTAGGGCAGCACGGAGTGCTGCAACTAACAGAACCCAGTTTAGCCAAACACCTGCTTCCTGTCCGTTGCGGGTTAAGGAAATGACGTTGCGTTTTGGTCTAGAACTTCTCGGGTGCAGAATGCGAGGATTGAGCGTTTGATTTTGGATCTTCATGACCCATGAAGTCTCCTTCTGGCTTGACAGAAGACAGTTTGAAATCAAGGGGGCTCCATGTGCAGAAATCACAAGTCTCATTGATCTTCTGACTTTTGATAAGCATCCCTGCACAAAGTTAATCCTAAGAACGCTTGCATTGCCAAACTCCTGAACGACAACCCTTGTTGTCCAATACCCGTGCGACTTGTCTCACGTTTTTTGGTTAAGGCTCCCAAGCTGACGACTCCGTTGCCTTCGAAGGGGTCACGGCGCTCGGCTGTATGAAGGTTTGTGTTGGGGTTAGTGTGTGACATACTCTGCCACAAGACAGGGATCTAATGTCAGGATCGTGGCTTCCAGATCTCGTGTCTCACTGCGTATCCGTTGAAGTGCCAAGGCCTTCGTGCTAAACTGTGGCTCTCATTGAGTGAGTTCCCTGACTCTTGAAATTCAAGTTGGAATCGCATCCGAAATCGTGCATAGCAATAATCATGGCCCTAACTTTTTTGTCTGAGCTAAGGCAGAGCATACAGAAACCCGGAAGCTGTTTGGCCTTGAGGCGGCCCCTTGGAAGGATCCTTGTCTGGCCCTGAAGAATTTGCCCCCAAGTTACCCACTCGCATAAAAGCTACGGCTGTAACCTCAGCATGTCGATTGTTGTGCTTCACGAGTTTTCCGCCAAACTTTGTCACAATGAGGCTTGCAGACTCCAACGGCCCGACCGAATCCAAGGTAGCTTCAAAACTTCAACCGGCACTGAACTCCTACATTTTGGAGCCCTCGATACCCCAGCTCCTGAGCCCCAAGTTCCCCATTTGCAGCCTTGGTTCCGAGGTCAAACGGACGAGGGATCGTCAACAAGCCCTTGGAGCTCCGTCGTAGTCCAGCAACCCAGAGCCTGGGGCTCTGCCGGGACTTCATCCCTCAAGGATCCTAGAGATGGAAACTACTATAGTATACTAGGGCTCCCTTTTAAAGGGGTTATATAGGGATGATGGAAAATGAAATGGAAACTACTATGGGAATCAGATGTAGGAACAACCATGGCAACTTTCCGAAGGATTGCAGAAGAGTTGAAAACAACTTGGGGTTGGAAGATCATGAGCACAGCTTCAATGACGAGAGAAGTGATTGCGCATGGGTGTTGGTGGGTTCTATGGTTCAAGGGGCTGGGTATTCCCGGAGATACATGATGGTACGCTGCGATACCACGCTGTTATGCTTGCTGTTCCTGATTCTACTGATTCTAGGTTCCGAATCTTGGTGAAGAAGCAGACAACATGAGCATGAACATGAGGGACTCAAGAATCCTGATGTGGGCCATTCGGATCCTTCCCTTGGTCTTAAACGTGTTGGCGAAACAGGTCGCCTTGTAGTTGATGTTGCCTTGTCTAAACCTTGCAATTCTAACAGCAGCATGCTATCTCTCATGCCAAGACAAGGAGGCTTGCACCCACACCCGCCTTCATGAAGGAGATGCCTCTCCAAAGCTTATCAGTGAATTGTCTCAACCTGCTTTCAGGTCAGCCGTGGTACAGGCCGGTTTATTCTCATAGCTCGGGTCCAGGCAAAGTGCTTTGTCAGGCAGGTGTACTCAGGTATGCGGTATGGTCCTTTACGAGGCCATAATCAAGAATAGGCCCCCGAACCATGAATGAGTGTGTTTCCCTGAGGGAGCCGGTAGTTCGTGCTCAAAGCCACCAAACATGCGGTCAGAACGCAAACACCAGCAAAGTACTGAATGGCATTGTCCGCCTCAGGCCAAGAGCCGGAGATGCGCCTCATGTACTCTGACAGTATAGTTCCGTTAAGTAGGTAGAATATGGCTTTGGGTATATTACAAGAAGATCCGCATATACCCCATATTCTATCTACTTAAAGGGAGACTGTACACACCCTCCCGTGTTCTCCATTCTCCATCTTAGTCTTTGAACTGAAAACTCTGACTTGAAATCCGGTGGCGAATCCCCTTGCATCTTGCATGACGGTTCTGGGTCTGGAGTTTTCTGCGGGAAAGTGTTATTTCTATCTTTCAGCAAGTACTTGTGGAAGTTCCAGTGAAAGGCCCAGATCTCAAGCCCTGGACCCTGAACCCTATTATATATTGGGGTTATATCGGGATAGTGGAAAAGACAATGGAAACTACTATAATGGGTTATGTAGGGGTCCACGCCTCAAGTCGTCCTGAAGCACACATGGCGGGGGATGGCAAAAAACAATTTGTTCTCGATCCGGGGATTTCTGCTTTTAGCTGTCTATGGGGTAATGAACAAGGTTCGAGTACTGCTCCTACTACAACAGTTGGATGATGTCAAAATATAGTGATATATCGCCCGTAATATGACCCTTAACATAGACTGTTACAGGGTGGGGGCAGAACCCAAAACATCGTCTGGAGCTCGTCAACATTATCATTCCTCCAGGTTCCTGCTACAGCTTGCAGCTTTTAATGTCAAGACGCCAGTTTAAGTACTCAGCCTCCAAACACGAAGCTCTTACATGCATGTTCCTCAGAGAAAACCTTAGAATTTTGTAGGGTTTACAAACCCAGGCAACATTTCATTTTCGATCTTTTTGTCCACTTGATTTGACTCTCCATGATTCTAAGGATTCAGGCCCCTAATACAGTCATCCCATATAACCATGTTCCATTTTCTTTTCCAACTGATTCTCCCTTATTCTATTGAATTCGTCCGTCTCCTTCGGTTTATTTATCCCCGCATATCTATATACTTCACGTAACTTCTAAAAGGGACCCTATTCTGATTGCTCAGGGCCCCTACATGTACCCCCTTTAAAGGGACCTATGAATCCCGGTGTAACCCCTTTAAAATGAATCCAGGGACCTGTCTATGCCCGTGTAACCCCTTTAAAGGGAACTAAGCCCCTTCCAGGCGACTCTGTGGATTTTGCCGCCGGCGAGCTGCGCAAGCCATCGAGATGGTAGGAGCCCCAGCATGATAGAAGTGGGGGTTTCCCAAAGTTTGAGCTACCTTCAAAGGGGTTATTGGGATTGCAGGGATTATATAGGAATATATGGGGATATATGGGTATACATATAGGTATGTATATATATACATATGGTTTTGGGTTCCCCAAAATTAGAGGTATCTTCTTCCGAGTCCCCATAATGCTGGGGGCCACGGCCCGATATACAACTGCTATGGCAACGTAGGACATTCGACGATGTTCGCGACAGATGAGAGATGAGAGTATTTAGGGGTCTATATTGGGCTCCTCCTATCTAGGGCAATTACCAAAACGATAATCACAATCAACAACAGTAGTGGTAGTCGTATTAGTGATAGTATTATTATTGTTGTTACTATGATTGCTGTTATATCAGTCTTTGTTGCAGCAACAGCAGTAATAACAATGAAAAGAGCAGCAACAACAGTGAGAGCAATGACAACAATAGCAAAAGCAATAGTAAGATTAAGCATACGGGCAACTGTAATAGCAAGTCTGCATTTAGGCTTTGGGTTTAGGCTCTGAGGGTTCATGCTCTGAGTGTTGTGCATTGCTCCGCGAAGCGCGTTCATCGTAGAGCGCTCGCGAAGGTCAAAGCGCCGGCCTAGCTAATGTCCATGTCAGGTAATGTCCACGTCATGTTTCTACCATGTCAGCATCTTGTACGGTCTGGGCTTGACGGTTTACAGTTTTAAATCTTGCCTTTCCTGTTGTGGAGCTTGCAATCTAGAAGAACTCAGGTACGATGCACGCGCTTATTTGCTGAAAACTTTCATGCCTTGCATTGTCTCGAGTCGAGATAGTTTTACGCTGGGTGCGTCATATTGTCTGCACCGAGCTTCTTTGGGCAGACAAGGCTCATGCAAAAGAATAGCGTCTGAAGGTCAAGACTGCTGCTTCGAACATTGTGATACAAGCTTTCAATGCGAGCGCGGCAATCCTGAGCTGGGTGCCTGCGAAGCTAAGGTCTTCCCAGGCCTTGGCACCCCTAAGACCTTAATAGCAAAGCACGCTGGTGGGCACTTGTGACATGTTTGTAATTGCAGTTTTGGTCGTGGTGATTGTGGCAGTTTTCCTTCTGCTTGTTGCTCTTGTTGTTGCTCGTGGCGGTGGTGGTGATGGCCGCGGCATTGTCCTTGCAGTTGCTCCCCTGCCAGTGCCGAGGTCGCCACAGCTGCTGCTGGTGGCGGCGGCGGTGGTGGTGCTGGTGGTGGTAAGGATGGTGCTGATGGCGAGGGTGGGGGGGTGCCGATGGCGGCGGGGCTGCGCTGGCGCGGCGCTGGCGTCGGGCAGCGGCGGCTGCAGTGTGGTGGTGGCAGCGGTCGTGGCGGTGGCCACGGTGGCATGCAGGGCAAGTGCTAGACCCATCGAACAGGCTGCAAGCCTACCTGTGCTATGCCAGGTGGCGGTAGAGATTGAAGTGCGAACTGTACTCACGGTTATCATACAGCTTCCTCATCCTGTAACGAATGTGCTGGCGAACTGTCCAGGTCAATTTAAGGCCGCCTACTGGAGGTCGTAGCTGCCCTGCCTTCCCCGAATTCCAAAACCTACATAGCTGGTTGTGCACAAGGCATCGCAGAAAGCGCCACCTATCCAGACAAAGGTCCATCCAAAGGCCACAAAAGGCTGCCCTAGTTGGGAGGTGGCATTGGTGTTCGAGTAGATGTGTGCTGGCTTCGGGCTGCCGGGGTGAGATTTTGGGCCTTTAGAGTTTGGCATTTCCAGGGGGATATGGGGCGTTGGGATATGAAAGCCTAAACCCCGATTGGTGGACGCAATTCTGCATCCTACATCCGCGAGACCCCAAAGGTCCTCGACATGCCACCTACAGCTCTATCAACCCTGTTCACAAGCGTCAGAGGGTCAAGCCCGAACATAACTAGTTCCAAATCATCCGCCCCACTCTCACCACAGTAGTCTCTTTCATAGCATACATACTCATGCTTAGATGGGAGTAATAAACAGGTTTGGGGACCATTTTAGGATATGTTAGAGTTACATTGGCTGGGTATTATATCGAGACCATTCTGAGCTCTTTGGAGCAACGATAAACACATGGAGTATACCACCAAAACTCTGGGTTTATGTGGTCTGTACGGACTGGCTTTTTTTGGAAGTGCTCGTGTCAAGGTTAACGCATTGGACCTTTGGACTCGGACACGGTGGCACATGGAGCGTTTAGTGAGACCAGCTTGTCAAGGACAAGTTGCTTGAGGATAACCGGAATCCACATATAATAGAGGCTTACATGCCGAAAACAACTTTGTATCTACATGTGGCCACTGTACTTTTCTTCCAGTGGGCTCACTTAGCTTGCTGCTAAGGCAATTGCACAACTAGAAAATTTGTCGGCCAGACATGGCCAGACTCCAAAGTTGCCTCCCGGAGGCAAGCGACTGAGCCCGGTCGGGAAGGCTGCAAAGACAGCAGACACAGTGCAGGCTGGAGACGAGGTTTGAGAAGCTGTAGTTATAACATATGGGCAATATAGGTACTCTAGGCTTTAGGGGTTATATAGAGACAAATGGAGAATCAAATGGAAAATCAAATGGAAAAGGATGAAATGGATACTACTACATAAAGGAACAACGGCGAGGTTGAAGCAGTACTAGTTCTGGGACTTTACGACTGGACCCCACTGCCCACCCGTGAAGGTTTCTGTAGGATATTTGTGACTCCTGCGAGTTTTGCAGCTGGATTTGTACGATTTCAGTTCAAAATTCAACCTAAGGGCTCAGGAGTCTTTTTGCCTTGCATGGCTCCAACTCCTGCGTATTTGCTTAGTCTGTCTTTATGCGATACAGGCAGTTCTTCGAAGCTGCAAGATGAACTTTTGGCAAACACCGTGCATGGTTGAACCCAGGGAGCCATAAGTGTATTCCAACGGGTGAAATGCACAGAGAATCCGAATGCAGCCAGCGAGTCTTGGCAATGAACAGCTAGCAGTGGCTTCTGAATGTTGTGCGATCGATATTTGCCTAAGTTTCGTAAAGTTATAAGCTCGTACAAGATTCTATATCTTTTCCAACTGCCAACAGAAACGGAGGGAGACATCCCGCAAGCCAATCAGGTGCACTCTGACAAGGCAGCTGACAGCACTGAGTTCAGGCAGCGCCGGCATAATTATTTGGAATATGAATTAAGGGCTGTGGGACATCTCAAGATTTGGGCGTAGTGCTGTGCCACACATCCCAAAAACCTGGGGGCTGGACTCATTTCAGGGTCACGGTATTTGCTTCCGTGCCGCTATCTCTGAAATGACTTCCAGTTTGACAGCTATCGATTACAGGAGCGTGAGAATGACTTAACATGCAGCGGGTGTTCCCAGATCCTGTGCACTCAGTTTACACTTATGCCAAACATTTGTTGATTGCACTGATTCCTGCAGCGTGCTTCCTTCCCCCCAAAATGTGTGTCAACTGCTACACCCAACAGCCTGAACTCGCCGCGGCATGACATAAGTTACATGGGCTTTGGATGCTGAAAGCAGATCCCAGATATTCCGCACGACACATATAATAGCTTCGATTTTACTTTTACATATGATATTCTATCATTGGGCTATATATCTTCATATACACCCGTATTTAATCTCCTCGAAAATTTCTGTTGAACCTCATAGGCAAGTCCCCGTATTCTTGCCATGGACCACTGCACCAGGGTTAATTCGCGAAACGTATTTCATGTTGCTGATGCAAGCCCTTATGACCCCCTATAACTATATCTAGTTAATAACCATATGGGCCATAATCTAAACTCCTTCAAGGGGCTTATATAAAGGATTATCTAGGGGAGTATTATAGGGGTTCTAAGGGGGGATAGTGGGAGTTTATTTAGATGTTATGGTTCATATGACACCCTATTTAATATATGGCCCCTAGTGTAGCGTCGCTGCCTCCGCCCCAGCTGCTGCAGTAGGGCTTTAGAGCTGGCCTCAAGTGCAGCTTTTTAAAATGGGCTTTAGGTAACCCCAGCCGCCCAAATTAGGATCCTGCTACAGTCATATGATCGTTGCAAGGTCCTAGTTTTGGGGGTTAGGGTTACCAAAATCGTCCTTTTAGCTTTGAGAACTGCTTGCAGCGGTGCGTTTATGGAGACACTTGGCAAGACTACTTGCTTCTTGAGACCTCGTGACCCGAAGCCACCCTAAACCCTAAATCCTGAAACAAAAGCAACCCTAAATTCTGGTCCTAACCTAACCCCGAGATTCCCAACCCATGCTGGGGAGTCCAGCTTCCAGGCAGTGATGTCGTTTGCTGGGCTGTTGCTTCTACTGTGCACTTCAGATCAGTATTGATGCCGCGATAAATCCAAAAGGGTTAAGATATTATCCTGCTAGCCGGAGAACCCAGGAGTCTCCTAGAACTGTGACGAACACTGTGGGCACGGCAATAATCACAACAGCGCTCGTCCAAGAATCACCCAACCTAACCACAGCGATAGCAGCATCCTTAACAAGCACCGCTTCTTTGAACCAAAGTGGAAGCGTGTGCCAACCTCTTCTTCTTCCAAGAGCATCTACTATTTGCTACTACTCATACTGCTGCTGCTGCTGCTACCACCACCGCCACCGCCACCGCCACCACGATGACGCCGACAAGTACAATTTTTGTCCTGAGTTTATAACTACCTCTGTTTCTCTCGTTACCACCATTGCTAATTGCTCCGTTTCTTCCCTTCTCGCCCTTTCTGCTCCCTTCCTTCTCCACCTCCTCCCGCAACCACTGCTGATTTCTAGTGGCCATACTAGAAGAGAATCCCCTGACACGGTCAGGCAAGGCGCCGTTTTGGTGTCCCTCGTGGTTTTCATAGCCTGCCTTGCAGTCTCCAAGCTTGGGAGATGAGAGCTGCCAGGCACTCGTGATTCCCTGCGTTTCTTGAGGGGTCCCTTGAGGTTATTTGGCTTGTCTTGGAGGTTGAATGGGCACACCTGCAAGAGCGATCAGAGATCTAAGGGTGTCCAAGACTACTGTCTCCTTCGCATTGGGTCTTTAGATTGAGTTTACATGTGTGTTTGCGAAGCTAGAAGGCAGGGTTTGTGGTTCAGATGCCACTAAGCTTAAGCGGAAACTAGAACTTTAAGCCTTGCCTCCTGCGATGATATCAATCCTTGAAGTCCGCCCTTAGCTTGCCCTAAGGATCTACGTACCTAAAAAAGAAGTGCCTAGTCACTGAGTATATTGATCCTCTAGGTCAGGTTTCATAGAATTTCCGGAGCTGCTCCAGAATCATAGAGTCACGCAGCAGACGGGCTCTTTTGCAGAGACCGGTCCCAGGGGCATGAAAAAGCACGTTGTGGAGCAACTACCTCTTGCATCATTGTTCACATCGTCCGTACAATGGGGTCTATGACAATGATATCCTTACAAGTCCATCTCAACTTCACCTCATCCAAGTGTCAGGATTGTGCCCGACGCAGACCTCTGCTGTTATCTCGTCGAAGTCTCGAATATCAGCCAGCTCCAAGTTGTTCTTTATACGACGTGCTTACCAGGGCGGGCCTAGCTTCGAAGATTGCAAGCAGCGACCTGTCAAACAGTCTCCTGCCGAGCACTTGTCCTATAAGAGGTCTACCAAAGCTCCACAGCCACCGAAAACTCCCGACGAGTCCGGCAGAAGCACAGGGGAAGCTTAACCCCGTCTGTTGCAATCATGCTTCTGGATTGACAAGAACTCTCCGGGCTATCGCGCACTGGGTTGTTTGATGTCCAATCCACCACAACATCACAAGCCTCCGAAGCCTCAATATCAATCTTCGTGGTTGGTTCTAAGTCGGTCAGAAGCGCCCTATTCAAGATGAAAGCGGTGAAAACTATTGCTCCCTTGCACGCGGCCACCTAGAAGTACCCAGAAAGCTTCAAGTAGAAAGGCTCTCTTCGCAAGCTGAGCTGCGCACCGTATGTGCTGAAGCAAGAGCTCCTCGAACGGGCATCCACCCTCCAAACCAGTTTGTAGGATTTGCAATTTTCCTCCACATGTCCTTGGAAAGTTGGCAGGGTGCAACAGGCAGGTGGATTGCTTCATGAAGGGCTTTGTTTAAGGCTCCTAGGGCATTGTGAAAGGTTTCAGGCTTCATAAACAGGAGCTCATAAGAGGTTATAAGGATCATCATAGGGGGTCTATCCAGAGACTACTTTCGGGATCCACAGGGATGTTGTCGAGGCTCACAGAGATATATTGGCGTAGGCTGCGGCAGAACTAAGCATGGCTGTAAGTCTTATGATGTGCAGCCTCATTCCAGAGAAGAGTATAGCGTGGTTGTCTCAAATCACATCCCACGCAGAACCACCCTAGTGCGACTTGTTCGGCTTGAAGATTCCCAAGCCGGGGACCGCACAAGCACATGTGGCTTTCAGGCGTTCATACCACAATCCCAGAACTACTTAAGTTGCGCCATGTTGCGCCTTTCACCCGCGTGAAGCAAGGGTAGACATAAAAGTTGTGGAGCCCCTCATAACCTGCGCTAATCATTGCAATCCAAACATACTACTAGTCTTTCTCTTCCAGAAGACCATACCGTTTCGCACACTCCTCATGCGCAGCCTCCACACTCCCTTGCATAGTACAACTGATGACCACTTCTTGTCATCCAGCGCAATCTTTACCATCAGTATCATTTCAAAACAACCTGCGTGACCACTAGAGTCGCTCATGCTCGGTTTGGAGGGACATGCCAGTGCAGCGGCAGGCTTTCGGCAAAGCTTCTAGCAGAGCAGTCAGCCTTGGGCCTAAGTCTCGATCATGATCACAACAGCAGCATGATTAGCAGAACAGGCATCGCAAGAGCAAAGGCAAAAAACATGCTTCAAAGATAGTAGCAGACAGGTGCAGACCCTTCAGCACTGTAAGACTTAGGCCTTGACTTTGTTGGGCATCTATGTTGTAAAAGTATGCAAGGGACAAAATACAGGGACTATGACTTTGCAAGCAGGCTTGCAGCCCAGCCAGGCCGCAGACAACGACGGCAAGATTCGAGAGATATGGGCTTGTAACCTTTCTACAAACCATACAAACCGGACCCTTAGGGTTCAGGCCATAACCTTGCACAAACCATTCATCTCAAAATCGCGAAATGAATGACTCCGACCAAGGACTTGTTTCAACTACATCTGGGGTCCGAAGCACAAATCCGGAGTAACCTATTCAAACCAGCGTCACGCACGTCCAGATCGAAGCACTGACTAGGGCTTGCATCCGGATGTTCACTCAGCTGTGGCTTGCTGCCGCCTTGAGTGTGAGCTCACGCCCAGGGAGGTGCAAGATTCCAAGTGTGCAAGCATTCAGAAACACCAGCTGCAGTCGTATGCGTGTTACTACTGATGACAACACCAGAACCTCGAACCCTTGAACTCTTTTGTCCTCTTTCACTGCCCTTATGCTCGAAGAAGAAGGAGCCTCTAGAAAGGGGCTAGGTATAGCATTTCACGGTAAAGGGATCGGAGCATAATGCTGCTGTGCGGCTCAGAGCCCTTGGCTCCTTTGGGGAATGGTAGGAAGCAATGCTTCCATGATTCAGAGATTCAGAACCTACAAGATTAAAACTTGTTCCTGACCATCGTGCTTCTGAGTCGTGGCACTTGTTCAATTTGGGGGGGACCCCCCCACGGCTAGAATAAGCAATTACCTCTATTAATCAAAATCCATAGGGATGTATTGAATATCTCTATTTTCAGGATTGGCTCCCCAGAAAAGAAAATTTCTTTAAATGTAGTCCCTCATCCCCATACGAAAAGCCACCTAATTGTAGCTAGTCTTTGGACGTTAATTTTACCCCCAAAAATTTCTTTAAATGTGGACCCTTGAATAAAACAAGTGCTCGGATTACATGATTCCTGTGACGAGGCTTCCAAAGCCCCAGAGACAAGAGAGAACCGTAGCCGCAAGATTTGGAGACATCATGTTATGATATTCTGTATAGCCCAAGGCTTATGGGCACACTTGCCGCACTGGTCTTTACTGGGCTCTTGTCACTCATTCGTATTGCCCTTTCGAAGGTAAGTCTGCGGTGTACGTTTTCTGACAAATCAGCAATTTGTTCTGGCTCGTTCAGGGAGTCTCCCACACAATGAGCCCAGAACCCTTCGGTTCAGCAAGAAATCTTCCCAGACAGCGAAATGCAATGTCTGCTTTTCTCAAGAGCACGGTCGACCGTAAGATCAAGGTGTATGGTAAGTCCAACTTCTCAGAGGGTTGTATTGCACCTCCGTGCAGCATCAGAACGTGCGTGCTGCACGGCTTGATTGCCGAGGCACAAAAAGAGCAAGGCTTGCTATTTGTGTTCCGGGAGCGACCAATCAGTATCGTTATGGTAAGTTGATCAGATTCAAAGTGCGTCGAAAGTGATCCATGACGGGCAGTCCATAGCCGTTGATAATCAGCACCGCGGGATATGGCCATAGACAAGAGCCAACACTTGCGGATCCATGTAGCGCCTTTAACAGGTTGCAATGCAATGGTACCTCCTGCAAGAAGACGGCTGAATCCCAGTAGATATATAAAGCCGCCGCGTTGCCCATCGGCAATTGTGTTTTATCTTGAACCATCAGACTTTGCTAATCCCAGACCGGCCTAACATGCAAAATAAGCCTCTGGTAATCACCTTCAATATCCCTAATGACAGATATTCCTACGGTCCTATTCTATAGTAGCACCGGCTTAGGGGCTGTTTGAGTGGCGAGAGGTGGAGATTGTCAGGGACAGGGGGTTAGCTGTTGCAGCAGGACTGTCAAGGCTCTTGTTCGATAGTGAGCTGTGTGGCTTTTCATCCATGTCCACATGTCTTAAGCAAGAAGAATCGTGTTCGCGACCCATCATTGTTATTAGATGTATCATCTACAGATGCGAAACACAAATTCCCAAATGGCCAACTGCTAGACTGGGAAGCATGATTCATCCCCAGATGCGTAAACAGTAGCCGCGAGGCCCCTACAATGGATCATTGCTACGAAATGTCCAGATGGCCTGGACTGAACAGCAGCACGATTTTTTTTAATTACGGGCCTTGTTATTCATGATAGTCAATGATAGTTCAGATCTGAGATGTTGCACAGTGTTTATCCGAACCTCCTTGGGTATAGAAACGATCTTGTTGTTGAGAATGTTGCCATGCGGGGACTGAGTTAGCAGACAGGAAATGCTGGCCCAATGCAGGGTCCAAAACTCGAAACCTTCCTGAAAATTCATCGGCTCCAGGTGATGAAGTAGACGTTAGTGGGTGCTTGGGTCCGCATCTGGCGGCGGTGGGGTGGGCAGGTCGGGTCCTTCTTGCAGTGAGATGTCGGAGTATATTTTGCTAATTTTCGTCGGCATTGATACTGTTGTTTCATAATATGTGAGTTACTGCGATGGTTCTGTCTATCATATCTTCTATTTGCATTCTACACATACTGCAAGCAATAGTCGTGCAATGTCGTGCATGCCATGTGCCTGTCTTCCGGGATAGATATAGATCGTTGGGGATGAACAGATGTTGAAGGTAGGTTGAGGCTGAGTTTGTTCCGGTTTAGGTGTAACCTTGGCTTCAGGCAATGTAAGCGCCCTTCAGGAAAGCCAAATCAGCGTTGGCTTGGATTCCAGATCTTGTTTCAGGGGTACTTCGGTAGGAGGCTGTCAAGGATTGAAATTTGGCAAGACTTGTCAATAGTGACAAGGCCAGCAACCCCAAAGAGCCTCTTACTGTGGTACTTCCACTCAAATCAATAGGCTTACACGTTCTTAGCAGAGAATAAGTCAACACAGTATATCGATTGTATAGGGATTTTAATCCCCTATTCCCTTATTCCCTGTTTTGGGAAAGCTGCAAAGACTGAAGATCTTTTGCCACCATCCCTTCAAAGTTGACCTCACATCCGGACAATACTGGGTCACTGTCAAGGAATTTGATTTGAGTTACCATATTCGGGGAACCCTATTGTTCATTATATATACCCATTATGGTAACTTAGCTTAAGTTCCTTAAGCCTAAACCCCTAAACCCTTAATATGTACCCACTATGGTAACTTAAATCAAGTTCCTGAAGCAGCAACCCAGAATACGGAGCCCCCCGCAGGCCGGAGAATGCCGAAATTCCAAGGCAACCTCTGGAACATGCCTGGGGCTCAGGGCTCTTCTGGCCTTTGGTTAGCTAGGAATTATGGAATTGAAAAGAAAGTGGAAAGTATGCTAATGGGTTATATAGGGATTAATTACAAAAAGGATTCACCCTTTATTCCTAGCTAACCAAAGGTAAGTCTTTTTTCCAAATTGAGCATTGGCTCTTGCCGTTTGCACACGAGATGGCTTCGCAGTTGTTATAGCTTCCATGGGGGTCCCTTTCCGGACTCAATGACCAATCCTGTGTGTAAGTGAATATGTATGTAGCTGTCCACAGAACAAGGCCTCACTTTGAGAAAGTGTGCTTTGTGCTGACTAGGGGATCTGTCGTGTTCGGTTGGCGTGCCGAGTTTCAAGACATAACCATGACAGCTTTGCTTCACGTCCTTACCTGCTATTTTTGTTCAACAGTCTTGCGAGTGCGCCGCTGCCATGTCTAAAACTGTAAACCGCAAAGCAAATTCTAATCCAAACCGCTAGCCCAATGCATTGAGCTCGAAGTGCAACCCACTCAAATGGGTTTTCCTCATGCATCATGTCTGTAGCTGCTTTTGTGCATTTCAACCGAGAATTTTTGGTTGCCTGCACCGCATTTCCGGCGTGGCTTACTGGAGGATTGGTAGGGAACAGGGGAATATAGTATATGGGGGTTAGGATCATAATCCCTCACTCCCTACTATAACCCCAAGAAATACCTTACTAGTCTGTAGCACTTATCCCCATATTACCCCTCTACTCCTCCTATAATTCCTTCATTCCCTACTAACAACCCTAAACCCTGAATAAACCCTAAAGCCTAAACCCTAAGAGCCCCAGTAAGTCGTTTTGAGCCTGCGGAGGTCTACCTGCAATCGCCTGGTGGCTGAGCGGACAGAGTTGCGCCGCAGGAGCCTCGAGGGAGGATGGTTCAAAGATTTAAGGATGACTGGCTTGCTGTTTAGGACCTTAATCTGAGTTACTATATTAGGGCAACCATATTGCTCATTTATGATATATACCCCTTATGGTGACTTAGTTTAAACTCCTTAACAGCAACCCAGATGAGGGCCTGCAGACGTTCAGAACTAACAGGGACAATGGTTGTTGCCTGCCACCTTAAGTGGGCTGGAATTGCGACTACAAGTTTGGTTGTTGATTTGGGCAATGTTCGACGCATATCATCTCAAATGAGCTGGGCAGAGTGGTACAGTAATTACACGGGATTCATCGAGTGGGTATGATGCCGCAGACTCGACGACTGGATGAGCTCCTGGCCCGGTAGCTCTTAGTTTTCAGGAATACAAGAAGATCTTTGCAGGGTGCCTAAGTAGTTCGGGTCAGCAAGAATTGTCGGACGCCTCAGCTGTGGCTGGACATGCTAGTCACTGGTCACGGGCCATTCCTGCCAACAATGGCACAGTGCTGTGACGGCCCAGGCCACGAAAAGCATCTCCAGGCTTTGGAAAGCACCCGCGGCCTCGCAAGAGCCCCAGCCCCTGCCCTATTCAGATGAGTATATTATGGAATATTCGCCTAAACCCTAAACCGCCTAAATAGTAGTTTCCATTTCCTTTTCCATTAACACTATACTACCCCCATATAGCCAATATTACATAAATTACCATATTGCTCGAGGCTTGCCTCAGGCCGCAAGCCCGTTAATTACACAGCTAAAGAGGATCAATTGAAGCTGCCAGTGCCGCAAGCACTGCACGCGCGTTTAAGGTGCAGCAACCTTTGCAGCTAGCACATGCCCTCACAAAATGAATTGATCTTAAGGGCTTGGCGGCACCAGATCATGAGTTTTTGGGAGTGCATGTGGGGAGTTACTTGGGGAGACCCAGGCCAAGCTCTTGCAATATCCAGTGATCAAGTGGAACGCATATGAATTTCCACAGCAGCGAAAGCTAGTTTTTTCCGCTGGTCATGTTCATGGGGAGCACGAGCAGCTAGTCGCTTGAAGCCATGATGTTTCAACAAATTCACCATCCCCCTGAACAAATGCCTGGACTCGATTTCTATGGCAAGGCTCCTTGAAGACTTTCAGGCAAAGCGCCACCTGCCGGCTTGACAGCATGCTCAAGCAGTTCTGGAAAACGAGCAAAAGATTTGGGGTCCTCGTGTAACGGTACCGGCTAATTTTTCCCACCCACCACCACCAATACAGAAAACAAAAGGCATTTGAAACTGGAAAGTCTTGCAATGTGGCAATTTGGCCGTGGGCACGCTCAAGGCTTAAAGCACCTTGCAAGTACCTGCAAGCTGGACGATGCGTTTGGATGGTTTTCGGTCAAGAGAACTTTGCCCTGTCGGGCCTCTGGCCTTCGGACGAACAAGGAGCAGTGAAGGTTTCCGGGCCAAGTATGGGCATCGGGCTTCGCACTATTTGGCTTGCTCGGGGTCAGGATGGATACACGTTGGCTCAGGCATGCTGGTCACGTTTTTGTCGCGGTTAAGTAGGCTGTGATGTTTTGTTTTTGGCATGCGGTATCACCGGGGTTCTCCGGGGCAGGATTGACCGGCAGCCCTGTACAAAGAAGCATGCTGCACCTGAGGGTTTTGGTAGACTGCATCAGGGAAAAGTCGGCACTGCTGAGGAAAGAGCCCGGTCCCCTGCCCCCGACCATACTGGATGAGGAGCATGTAACATTAGCTGGACGGGGCTGCTTGCTAAGGCGCAGCATGTTCCAAACCCTGCCTCAGTAAGTAAGCTTCTTGATCTGCCCCTGCAAGGTAGATGCTTCGCAACCAAAGGAGCATACGCATCTACGGAACAAGCTGAAGACTAGAAAACTTCAGGAGGACCGGACTACCCTTTGGGCTAGCCACATGGGTTCCGTTCCTTGATGTGTGGTTTCAATGGATGGCTTGTGGGGGTTATCACGACTACTATCAGGCTTCACTCCCCCATTCCCAACAATTCATGGGCAGGGTCAAGGATCTGGATGCACAGGATTCAGGACTTGGGACTTGCTGGTTGATCAAGGGCTGGCTTCTTCTGAAATTGTGGCCTTCGTGGACCTGCAGTCTAGCGGGTGAGTGCTGAAAGGTCTCCTTCGATCGCCCAATGCTTCGCACTTCAACTCTTTACTCCTACATCCTGAGCCCCCAACCTCCCATGAGGTTCCAAGCTTCCACACCCCTGACCTCTTCGTCCCCTAGCTGACACCCTTCTCCTGAGATCTCCTCGATCTAGCGATCCCAGGACCGCGCTGCAGAGATACAGGCGAGCCAAGCGTGGTTTGTCAATGCGAGCTGTCATAGAAACTATGGTCACCAGTAACGCGACTGAGAGAGGCAAAGAAAGCTTACAGTAGCAAGCTCTGCGCTAACATGAATTTGAATTTTGATCAGCAAGGATGTTGCGTGCAGTGTGAGGGTTCATGTTACTGTCAGTGCCAGCTGTCTTCAGCTGTCTTGACAGAAGCGCTTACTCACGCTGAAGGGCCAAGCTTTTTTTTGCAGACACCGCACCTTTTGATCCTCAACGCTGCAACTCTTTCTAAACCAGGCAGCGTTACGCAACACAACGGGTATTTGTTTCGGAGTTTGAGTCCTGCACTTGAGGTGGTTTGAATTGCAGGTTCTCAGGAACATGGATCTCCACCCCCAATTTGCGCCCAGTCGCCTTCCGTGTTCTGGAGGTCAAATCATCCCTCTTTTGACAGTAGAACAATCCTGATACTCCACGCGGCAGCTGCGTCAAGCCAGTTTGGGATGCCCTTGGAACGCAAGCCCTAGCTGACAGTTGTCTTGGAGTGTTGGATGCAACTTTTCTTCTTGTTCTTCTTCGGGCATGAATCTGGCAAAGGAGAAAGATGCAGCCGCTCGATACTTATTCCGAAATATCAGATCATGCACGCTCCTGTGTGAATCAAATCTGAAAGCTTATAATGTCACACATGGACGGGCCCCAGATGACAGAAGGCTGTCCGGGGGTCACATTTCTCATCCTTCCTGGCTCAGCTCGAGAACCGGATCCTGCTTCAGAAGATGTTGAATATCGACACCAAGCCATCACAGGCTCGTTCGGGAATAGGGCTTCGGCCTTAGGTTTGAGGGTGACTTGCAGGTTGACTTCTATTCCAGGGCCTTCTTCGTACATGTTTGTGTTTGAAAACCGCTGGCTGACCACGTTGCTGCAGCTGACTTCAGACTGAAGCTGTAATGCTCTTTGACAACTTCGCAGGCTTCTTCATGCTCAGGTTGCGAAAGCCGTCCTTTCGTTGTAGATGTTACAAGGCCTACAGGACATGCAGAGGGGCGTTGCCAAAATATGGGGGGAGTTCCTGTACTGAGTCCCTCCTGCTTTACATGTTCTTTGTATGATTGGGAAGGTTCGGCTTGATGTGTTTCAGGATTGCACCTCAAACTGGGCTCTTTAGGCCATACTGGTAGGTCCTGGTAGGTGATGATGATCTTTCAAACTTGGCATGACGCGGTCATGTTAAGGACTATAACTGCCTCAGTACAAGGTGAACAAGAAATTCAGGAATTCTTGTCAGGGCACCAGCCTGAACCTGCGGAGACTTCACCTTTGCCGCTTTGGGACTATGCTTCACATGCTCCACGGAGAGACCCAAATCCTTGGCAGATCAGCGATGCTCAGACTAGCACAACTACGCGCCCGCGCAGCCGGGGCCCTTCCAAGATGAGAGGTTAATGCCGGATTATGAATACCTCATGTCAATGTTATTCTGCTTTTGGAAGTGAGCTTGAAGTTGGCTAACTCCATGAGTCTTGCGGTCGCCGCGATTTTGGGGGGCCGTTTTGCTCAGGCATCCATGTATTCTGAGTACACCTCCTGGTTGCTTCGGTTTGCTTTTCTTTTCCATCAAGATGGCAGGTCGCGATGGTTTGGAGATGTAGTGGCAGGAAGACCTCAAAGCGAGTACAGTCAGGCAATGGACAGGAGGTACAAGGGGAAGAACCCAACACAGTGACTTGGTGACAATGGTGTTTGTCCCTTCTGTTTTTAAAGAGAACTTATTCATCAACTAGTTCTGGAGATTTTAAATAACCAGCCAGTGATGATTGTTCCAGTCTCGACCTTGCGTGTGCAGGGTCATCAGTTGCATTCGAGCAGGATGCCGGCATCTTCAAACTGAACAAAGGGTTTAGGGTTTAGGGTTAGCCTTACCATGAAATATCGGAAAGTGCTTGTAAACTTGACAGTCCGGAACGAAAACAACCCGAAACACGAACCATGTAGTAGTGTTCATTGTCTTTTCCATTCCCTACTATTTTCAAGAAGATAAGACCTGTCCTACCATTATTACTATTGATTGCTATTATTATTACTATCATCATTATTACTACCATTATTTCTAGTCTTATCACGAATGGAGCAGACAACGCTAGTTAGCTGGGAATGAAGGAACGGAAAAGAAAATGGAAATTAGTTTAATGGGTTGTATGGGGACTACTACAAGGACCCATTCCTCCCTGACCCTAAATCCAACCCTAAACCCTAAATCATAAACCCATACTGGGACTACTCTAAGGATCCATGCCTTCACTCCTAGCTCAAAGGCCAGATTACTCTCCAAGTTTGGAACCCCTAGCCCCTAGCATGTCCGTTTCTTCGGATGGGTTTGGGTGGTCTTGTGTACATCAGCACAGTCCCAAACAGCTCTCCCCGAATACTCCCTACTAAGCCCGTGAAATCGACTCCATGAATATTCCTTTTGCATGCTGTAGGATAGGACCCTGACATGCTTCTTTCACTCGTCGCCACGCCTCCAGCCTTCTTCAAGTTTCAGGCCTCCACGGCGAATCACAGCGGAGGGAGGCAGGGCGCATTGCGGCGGAGAACCAGGCAGGGCAAATTAGTTGGCTTTTGTCTCGATGCGGGGTCCTCGAGTGGTTCTCAGTAGGATTACAAGTGCCCTGCAACTTTGTTCTACCGCTTAGCTATAGCCGCTCTGACCCCGCCGACTACTACGCTCGATTGGTATACCGAGTGAGGGAATCATTGTAGACAGGGACTTTTGCCATTGCCTTGCATCCCTCATGACCTCAGTCTTCAACCCCACCCCGAAACCTCCACCCACAAGCCCCAAAGCCCAATAGACTCTGACATCCATGCCCAAAGTAATGCCAGGCGCTTGTAGGACGCAGGCTTTTGCTTGGAGTAATGTTGGACAAAGCAAGGTAAGAGCTGCAGAATCAAGATAGTTTTAGGGGGTAGGGTTAGGGTAATATTGGGGTTAATATGGGGATAATGGAGAGTTAAATGGAAACTACTATATTATAACAGGGTTTAGGGTTTAGGGAATTTAGGGTGCGGGGAAATCTTGACAAAAATGTTAGCCGGACCCGGACGGGCCCTTTGAACTTCTAACGCGCGAAATTTCGGGAATTGTTGGCTTGAAAAAGCTGTCAGACCGATACTAATGGGGATGATGAGCAGTGTGATGTGAAATCTAATCTAGCGCACCCCGTGAATCTCGAGCCAACATGCCTGTAGTCTCCTTTGCACCTTCAATGGCCTGGCAAATGTGCCGCAGTTTGAAGCTTGTGTTCTTGAAGGCGCTTCTCCAGAGACTTCAAAACACGAAGCCTTCCATCGACCCCAGAGCTTGGGACGAAGAGGAGGTAGACCGACAGGCCTTGGATCGTGGGCTTGGGGATGATGAAGGGATTGAAGTTCGTATTGCAGGAGAACTATGCGGGCATTGCAGGGGAACTTATGAGGTAAAGGGGATCGAGCTTGGGAGGGGATAGACCCCTGGGCATGGATCATGGGCTTCCTCACCTCAGATCGGACAATTGAAACTGCATGTTTCTGTTCGCGTTCTTCAAGGCCTTATTCGAGGTGTCCCTCTGTGCATGTCCAGGATCTGGAGTCCTGCACACTTTGGGGTTTTGATCTGTTGAAGGCCCTGAAGTTCCGCCTCTCGCAGAACTCCGCGGCGGGCCACGTGATGAAGCTCAGAATGCACGGTCCCCAGCCACTGAGCGACTCCAGCTGCAGACGTTCTACTGCTGCTTGAACAGTCGGGTTTGATACGACCTCGTTGGGCTTCAGGAATCCACAGGGTTGTCAGCGCTCCTGATTTGTGATGGAAATTCTTGCGATAATGATGCTATGTCCCGCTATGCCATGCAATGTCAACGCAAGCATATCCGAAAGAGGCCTTGTGTTGATGAAGTTGCGCGGGCCGAGCCACGGGCTATTGCAACAGCATGCATGCGAGCCACTTCAATCATAAGCGGATTAAGCGGCTAGGGCACAGCTTCTCACGTCAACTCACCCGTGCATGGATGGACATGACCTGAACTTTAAACTTAAACAGCACCTCGTAGAAAGCATCACCACAGCCCACAGCAACCCAGTTACCCGACCTCGGAGGCCTCACAAGGAGATCGGAGGCAGCCAGCTTCCGAGGTCCTGCAATCTGATGTGAGGGTTTCGTGAAGGAGGGCTACCATTGTGCCTTCGGAGATATGGGTAGTTCCCCAAGGTGAGGTCGCTGAATATCAGGTGCTTTAATATAGCCTATAATGAAAGGGGCCCATAATTTTGAGAACAACCCATATGTAGGGATTGTGGGGGGGGTTATGTGAGCTACCTATTAGGGACCATAGTGTTTCGGGAACTCTTATGGGAGGGTCTCACGCCAATGGGGGTGTGGTGACGTGTGGGGTGAAGCATTTGCATTGTGGTGGACGGGGGCTGTATAAGCCTTTCGTATGGGAGTTTACGGGGTTTTGTGCCTTACCAAGGTCTTCAATCATCCCATGAGGATTTCATAAAACAGCTTGTAGGCCTAGATTGGGTAGAAGACTGCTGAGAACTTGTTTTCGCAGCACATATGTCATGCAGGGTGCGCCCCCCAAAAATCATCCAGCTGGAGAAGGCCTCTTACAGACCAGGCAGATCCCAATGATCGTTGTTTTTCTCCGCCGTATATTCAGCACCTTGAAGGCATCCCGTGCAACGTGCTGTCGGTACTCCACAGAACGCTGTCGTTTGAACCTCCAGCCAGCCCTACCTGTTCCAAGAATCACGAGCAAGAATTAGCGACCATTGCTCGAGTTCATTATGTTCTCTTACAGTTGCTAGGCTTAAGCACTCCATAGCCATAGCACAACTAAGCTTTGTGAGAATCTCAACTCCTCAACATTTTTCCGCAAGCGTTGGCACATGTAGCATCTTTTCAGCGCCGGCATGTTCAACAAAGCCGTTTCGCAGCTTTCCTAAAGGGGGGGGAACAGCAGTAAGACCCCAACATATTAGAAACTTCATCATAGGGACCCCTAATTTTGGGAAACCCCCTTTGTGCCTTTGCTTGCGAGGTGTCGGCCTTGGTACAAGGATGCTTCAAACCTTAGTCGACGCCTCAAAGAGATATGAGCTGTACTCCAAACTCCTAAAAGGGGGGTATATGGGGGATTATATAGGGGACTACTATCAGGGTTATGAATTGGGATACTAGGAGCTTAGACTATAGTTCCTTCGGAGGCCAAAGCAGATAAGTAAAAGGTCGGGTTGGGCAGCCCTTGGGTGCTGGGGATTGGTTTCCACGTCATTGGAAATGACGGAGCTTCTGGCCTTCCAAGCGCATCTGTCCCAGCAGACTCAAGAAGTGCAAGTGTAACCAACTCATGACTGTTTGATTTTCCAAGGAACAGTGACTCGGGTCACTGCTGCCCTCCAAGCGCAGCCACTACTTGCACCAGCCAATTGATGTAAAGTCTTGCTACTGCTCCGACTGATCGTTGTTATTGCTCCCGTTCATCAGTACCCAGGCACTGCCGGAGCCCTTGCCGGCTCCTGAGAGGTACGGATGCCCTCGCTCCGACGCCATGTGGTAGGATGTTTGCAGAGATGGCAGTAGAATGTAGAACGCTTTTGAGGTTCTTATGCAGCTTTATACGGATGCTCTAGATCAGGTGTCAGAAAAAACGAGTATTGTGAATTCATGCTGCGAAAACACAATGTTGCAAGCTGTTGGAAGTCCTGCTACCGTACCGGTCACGTATGCTTTTAAATGGCTCCACCATCCAGAAGTTGGCAATGCCTTGGGATGTTGCCGAGTGCCGCACGACTACGGATAATTGCGCGATTAAATTTCATGGGAAGGTATTGAGGTGCAGGCAGCGGTTCCTTTAAACTCAATCATGTAGGGAGAAGTCCCTCAGCCCCTGATCGTCGTAGGATAAACGAAAGCATCAGACGGTTGAAACTTGCCCGGAAGCTTTGATCTGCCTGAGGTTCAAGGGGAGATGAGTGTCGGCGGAGGGGGCTCTGTTTGGGATTCCTGAAATCCTCCCTGAGCTCATAACTCCAGAGCCTCAGCCTCAAGACCTGAAGGGACCCCGCACTAGCGCGGCGTCAGCATTGAGTTGATGGGTGGTTAACTGCAATCCTGATCTGTAGAGACTCTCCTCCCCTTCCTTCGATTAGATGCCCCCAAATGAGGACCCGAAATGAACAGCTAGGTGGATTTACATTGAATGTTAGCGGATGGGACTTCAATACGGAAGGGTTGACAAGGACTGCCATGAGTTTACAAGTAAAGGATTCTGTGAAGATCCACTCCTGCACTTCCCTGGAGAGTCATTCAAATTTTCAAGTCAAGAAAGTGACACGCCGGAACTTACAGCCCCAATTCCTCAGAGCCAAAACGCATCTGGAATCCCATGCCTGAGTCCAATTTCAGATTGCACGCAGTGCTCAAGTCCCAACAGCAATAGACCTGTGATTTGGCAAAGGGTTGTCTCTGGTAGTTTAGAAGCAGTGCATGAGATGATCGTTCTAGTTAAATACCGCATGGGAGATGCTGCCGGAGGGGCACCTGCTACAATCCAGAAAACGTAAAACTCTGCAAATATAACCCATCTGTAGCAATGGAGGAGGTTGCTCTCGCAATGGGACCCTTTAGCCTTAGGAAATGGCGCGTGGTGTCCCTGTAGTAGCACTTTCATTTTGACAAGTTTAGAACGACAGCCTTGGGAATCGCCAGTGGAGGAGGAACGGTATGAGGGGCAGAAGGTGATTTGACCTAGTAAGTAGCTGTCACAGTAGCAGAACCGAAAACTTCCTCCAAGCTTCGACCTGGAGATGAACTGAGATCATTCGACCTGCAACCGGGCTGTGACCAAGCCAGTGGAAACGAGGGCGGCAGACAACTTGCAGCATCTCAGATTTGAGGGATACACAGACGGGGCCTCCCACGAGGGGATGTGGCGACTTTGCTACATGTACGTGATCACTAGCCTGAACAATTTGTAGCAATTAGCACCCTTGTGCGCGAGTTTTGCAAGCCTTTGAAAACTCATATTATCAACCGCAGCTGGGAACGTTCAGAAGAAGCAAGAAACGGGGCAACTGCAACTAAATTGGAGCAAGAAGGACCGCGCAAGGTTTCATTCATGGTGATGTAGTGAAGCTCCCAATGAGCAGCTGGGAGTTTGAGGGCTGCCTTCACACGCACTTCAGCATAGCTCGCACGGCCAGTGCTGCCTTGTCAGAAAAAGCGACATGCAGGCACTGTGAAGGTCGCTGAGTTCCGTCGAGGGTTGCGAGAATTTCAGAATCAAGCAGCATAGCTTCACAGATGGAATAGCCTTAGGCAGGGCCCAGCGCTTAGACAACCTGAAGTGTTCTAAATTAACGCCAAAATACTTTCGCTGCCATGAAATATTGTCAGGATGAGGAGTAGGACCACCACTGCTGCTGTTACTGCTTCTGCATCTACTTCTACTTCTAAATCATCGTCAGTATCATCATCAATTTTCATCACCATTGTCATCAGTAGCACCAACAGCGTATATTAAACCCAAGGCTCTGGCGACCTGTTTCACACGACTGATCTCTGAATGGTCCACCTTGCGTTTGCTCGTCGTTGCTGCGATGCAAGGCAGGTGGACCCCTCTGTGCCTCGATCGAATCCTTGAGAAGGATGATGGCCCAGCAAAACAAAGCTGCAACGGAGTCTTTGGGAGTGGCTAAGAAAGCATGCAGGAACAGATGCAGTTGGCATTCTGAAGCTGCAGCATGTAGCCACACACGAACTGGTACTCCTCCAACTAAACCCTCATCCCAAGATACAATACCTCAAGCCTTCATGGTTCAGCCTTCCTCTGGTGACTGGGCTAAGCTAAGACACGTCGGACTGATCATGACACCCTCTACTTGGAGCTTTCAAACTCAGCGCTTTCAAAGGCAGCGTCTTGATAAGCCTCAAACTTACTCTTTTGATGCAACCTAGACCAGAAGCGCTAACCACCGTACCATATTCCTGATACACAATAACCCAAAGCAAAGACCCTACCCCCAGACCTCACATTCCATACCCCCCCAACGCTTGTACAGCATTTCTCAACAAGCCTGCAAAATCAACCCGTCCAAAAACACACAGCACAAAGCGCCTCCCAAAATCTACAAGGTAACCCTTAACACAACCCCAAACAAAGCCACGCACCGAGACCCCAAACAAGATCCAAAACACAACCATAAACTAAAGCCATCTAAAAATTCCTACCCTCAACTATTCCTGAACGATGTCTGTGTAATGTCCCCACAAAGAGTTCCCCAAACTCCATAACCCTGAACTGGGAAAGGTTCAACTATTGCCCAACAATCATACAGAAAAAAGTATTCTTGTATGTCCCTTTCTTCTCTTCCTGATTTCATTGTCTCATCATGTCTGTAGAGTCTATCGTCGGCGCATCTAAAATTTCAACAAACATTTCGCCGTTACATAAGCCATATTCTGGGGTCAGCGTATGCTGGCTCTGGGAGCCCCATGCTGCAAGGATCTTAATAGTATGCCGAACTAAAGATACAAATTCCCTTTACTTCACATACATCAACAGAGTTTGATGCTCGGACACCTGCAACCAGCTTGGTTCAAGGGCATTTTGGGTGCGTTGCTGCCCCTCGCTGCTGCCAGAATCTCAGGCTTAGCTAATTCCAGTGGCCCTCAAGCCCGAATCGCTCAGAAGCGAAACGCGCATGCGGGTTGCTTGAAGGTCTGAGCCCTGCGTTACATGATGCATTGGCACCAAGAGAAAGTGCATGCAAAATGCAAACTTGTAGTTGTGATGGTGTCTTCTTCATACGAGGGGAATTTGGAACAACTGCCATGTGTGGGTTGGGCTGCTTTTTAGCCACTGCACTGTCAAAGTGCTGCAAAGCTAGACCCAGACCCTTGACCACATGACGTTTCCAAAAGTCGGGGTCCCCCTATACCCCCGCCCCCTCCCCCATGATCAACGCACAATTCCGATGATAAGGAATTCGAAAAGGGGACCCCCAATTGGGTAAACCCTCAAGTCCTTCAGCTTGACCCTATGTCAGGGAGCCATGGTCACGCAGCCAGAGGTCTGGGGGGAAGCTTGCTTTGGTTTTTTGATTCAAGGATTTTGGGTATGCGTGAGGTTCAGCTGTACGAAGTAGCGTACGGCCAGAAATAGGATACCAAACTGGGATGTCTTAGAATTTTTGTCCTTGTTGTTCCTAGATTCCGGACCCAAGTGTTTCGCACGCTGTGTGGCAACGCCAGCTGGCGCAGCACTTTGTCGCGTTGCTAGGTATTGCCTGACGGACAGGATCATTGGCTCTTGCCAATGGGATGCAAGCTGCTCGCAGCATGCAGGAATGATGATAGGTAGCCGAAGATTTTGACGTGCCGTGAGTCCGCACTAGCTGTGGCAAATCCAAGTGTGCTCATGCAAGCTTCATTTGACCCTGCCTCCAGACGCATCTTCATGTCTAACAACGAAAGTAGACAAACACAATCTCTGAGGCCTACAGCCAAACTTGCACGGGATCCAAACAGGTAGAGCGCATTGAGCCGAGGTGTTTAGGCACCTTGAGTAACGAATTACAGCCGTCAGCTGCGTCACCAGGCGAGTTGAGTGGCCTGGGCTTCTGCAACGATGCAGGCTTCCATCAGTCTCAAGCCAGATTGATGATGTCAGATCATCTGTACTGGGTATGGATAGGCTTGGAGTTTGACTCTTTAGCGCGCCTTTCCGATGACAGCTGTTGGTTTTGCTGTTGTTTGGCTGAGCTTGTGCAAGTCTGCCAAGGCAGCGCAAGTCTGATGAAAGACAATACTGTCCAGTTATGAGTAAAGCAAAGGTTCCAAGAAGTGTGACACCACTGTCCCTCGGGCTGTTGAGTTAAACCCATGGTGTGAAAGCTGAATGCGTTGAAGAAGTAGTCAGCCTACTGGATCGGTGGAGCCTTTGAGGGTTGTTTCCGGCTAAGCCTGGCGTTATCCGGATTCGTTGCTGGCATGATTTCATCAACAACTTGCCAGCTCACTGTTGACCATTTGGAATGGCAAAGTACTCAAAGCGCCAAGCTGCAAGTCTTGTTTCAATCGTTCCCCTTCCTCTCATGGTTGACCTCCCCTCCCGGTAAGTACAGATTCCTTCCACCCTAGGCCATGCAACGAAAACACTTTATGGTAGGGAGAGGCGCTAATATGCAAGGTGAAGAAAGCGTGGGCGGGTACAAGCAGAACTCAATGCAATCCCAGTTCAAACCTAAGCAACCACCACTAGTTACTTTGTAGGCGCCCTTCAAAGGTGAGGATATGTGAGTTGACAGAGTATTGTGAGGGGTTGTTGAGAATGAAAATCCGTTTCAGTATTCAAGGCCCCGCGAGTGGTGCTCAGCTTGTGGACCAACTACTCACCTAAGATGCCTCGCATTCTCGCCCGTGGTTCCTGGGGCCCCTTCACATGGCCACAGGGGGGAGTGTGTTCTAATCCCCTCGCAACCTCAAAAGCCTCATCCTTCATAGGTCCCGAAACTCATTCCAATTTCAGAGAACCCCATCAATGGAGCGGGGGTGCTGCAATGGGGCAGGAAGCGGAGAGCCTGGCGCACAGACCACAAGGGCTTGGATGGAGGTTTGAGGGGGTGTGGACGGCAGGATGTCAGGCTTACATGGGATTTACCGGACGGGGATTTTGTCGTTGGAGTAGAGTTTTCAGCTTGGCAGTAATTAGCAGGATCAGACTCTGCCGTGAGCTTAGATCTTAGCTTCCTAACCCCACCGCCGGTTCAGCCTGAGCCACAGACAGCGGACAAGCGATTTAAGCGAAGTCTTCGCCACCGTTGCCAAGTGCTACATCTTCCCATGTAGTTTTCTTCTGATGACTGAATCCCTGAACCTTCACAGAGGCTGACTTCAGGGTGGGGTCCCGGTACTCCACAGTGCTGTATATGACGACTGTCAAAGCCTGATGATTAAATCGGCCTGCTATGCTCCTTCCAAGGTCCTGACGCACCCACTGGCGAGGCAAGGTGCAGGATTGCTTTGCGATTTCGATGATTTCGGGCCAAGGAAGTGGTGTGGCGACAGCTGTGCAGCCAGTCCTAGTACTCGTAGATCTTGAGCAAGTAGCTGGTGATTTGCAGTACTTGGTCGACAATACCTTCGAGTTCAGATCGTTGTACCCCCGCCCCTCAAAACCTACTTCGGCTCCAGGTTCCTACAGTGTTCAGACTTCACCTGTCTCAGGGGTCACTTAATCTCATTCCTGCCTTAATGGGGGGGGTCAGGGGTATATGTGCTTCATTCACCCACCTAATCCTTGCCTAGGTTTCTACTCAGTGTCCAATATGACATAGGCCGTCAGCATACGTAAGGCAGCCACGCCAGGAGCGGGCGGGGCGTTGAGCATCAAAAGCTATGAACTTACTGAGGGTTAGTGGGGAAGAAGGGAACATCATATATATATATACACATAAAATATATATAGATATATGCATAGTAACTTTCTGGTTCTTAGTATTCGTCTTGCAGCTTTCCTCCAACGCTACTGAGACTCTTTTTCTTACTGGGGGGTTGTAGGCGTATACATATGTAACTAGGGTCTAGGGTTAGTAGGGGAATGTATTCTGTAGGGATTATATGGGGATTATTAGTTCAATATTCCCTTGTTCCCTACAAACCACCAGTATTTATTTAGATATATATGTGTGTGTGTATACATATGTAACTAGGGTCTAGGGTTAGTAGGGGAATGTATTCTGTAGGGATTATATGGGGATTGTTAGTTCAATATTCCCTTGTTCCCTACAAACCACCAGTATTTTTTTTCGTGCAGTGACCGTTGCTTCCTTGGACAGGCCATCCTAGCAACGGGAGCCCTGGTCAAGGCTGCGCCGGCCCCTTTTCTTGGAAAGTGGAGAGGAATGGAGGGGAAGGGGCAGAGAGCGGTCAGGGATGAGGCTTCTGGCTTTGATTTCTTAGAGCTGCGATCCTTCTGCATGAAAACCCTGTTGCAGCGGGGCACCCAGCTTTGGTTGTGGTGATGGTTTTGAGGATTCGGTTTGGGGCTCACGGCTCTGGTGGGCTTCAGATGCTTCACGTGGGCCAGGTTGGAAAGTAAACCTCTCAGCAACACCCGCTTGTCAATTCCATGAGATTGACGCACGCACTTCCATCTTGAACATGTCGGATTGCTGAAGCCATCCATGTGTCTAGCAGCGGGTGTTCAATGCTGCGGTAGCTCAAGCGCCAGCTTTGTATTGTAAGAAGATAGCTTCTCTGGAGTCAGCCATAAGTCCAAAACCCAGACACCTTTTACTAAACGCCCAACAGCAAATTTCTTAAACCACATCCGTGTCAACCTGTTGCGCCAAAACCGAGTCTTGATGCCCTACAGCTCCGCCAATGTACATACATTGGGGCCCTGAGTGCCCAGGCACTTGAACCCCAAATCCTAAAGCCTTGCATAGCCACATGCTGGAAAAATCATGAAAACCTCAACGCCGCGAGAAACTCAACCTGACCTGAGGCTTCAGCACCACAGAGCAGCCCGGTTCCTCAGTGTCGCGTTGACAAACCAGTTTTACGGGGTAATCTATAGGAATGATCTGGTTTTGCACAGTTGCAGCAAGCCATTTCTTGATGCAAAATGATTTGTGGCTCCGGCCCCTTGGCGGCGGCCGGCGGTTGAAGTTGAACCTTCTAAGCCGCACTCAGCAAATGCCTTTCCCGAAAGCCGGGCAACACGACTAGCGGGTTCCCGACATGACGTACGGGATTCTGAAAACGGACCGCTTGGGACCCCAGAAGATTATAGGAGACTGCACAGGTCACCTGGAAGACCAGCAGCTGGCAAGCATTGGTTTGATAGACTCCCATGCTGTTTCCATCTTAATCCAGCGTCATGGCGGGACCTTCTACATGGGGGTTTCCCACCATTAGGGGTACCATTTGGGGGGTGACAATTCACGCCCCTGCCTCTAAGCCTCACACCATGGCTTGCAAGTCCTGGAGCTTCAGCCATTCAGCTCTATCCTTCAGCTCTACTTTTAAAAGGGCCCCAACCTTTGATTGCGAAAGTGCAAGCCATGAGCCCTTTGTAGCACCCAGATAAATGACAAGGCCCTGCCGCAGCAATCGCAGCGCAAGCTGCCGGCGTGGCAAGGGGAATGGCTCTGGGGGTACCAATGGAGCCCTAGCAGCATTGTTTCTTTTGTGATTCAGACTTGGGAGTCTGTGTAGTCTATTGGGGTGTTCAGGAATAGCAAGGTAAAAGGGGTAGCGGAGAGATGCGGAGAGGAAAAAGGCTTCCAAAGTTAACTTCTTGTAAGCTGTAAAACTCTCACATTTGCTCTAAGTGTTGTTTTGGGAGTTGTTGCTTTTCTCATTACCTTGGAATCTGTTTGTAAATTTTAGATTAACGTTCTATGTGAAACGATGATGTTTGCTCGTGCCTTGCGCTCAGGGGTGACACCCGAAACAGTATTTTTGGTTTATCATATGATGTTTTTTTGCAGAAGATAAGCCATGCTTTGCGCAGCAGGTGCGAGGTCCAGGTCCGCCGCCTCCTGGAGCACCACCATCTGGCAGCCTGCCGCCTCCCAGCGGTCCACCACCACATGGCGCACCACCCCCACACGGTCCACCTGGTGCGCCTGGTCCTGGCCCTCCCCCACCTGGTGCTCCCCCACCTGGCGCTCCCCCACCTGGACCTGAAGCTCCTGGTGCTCCGCTGCCTGGTGCTCCGCCGCCTGGTGCTCCGCCACATGGTGCTCCGCCACATGGTGCTCCGCCACCTGGAGCTCCACCACCCGGCATGCCCCCACCTGGTGCTCAGCCTGCATTTCCACAATTGCAAGGTCAACCATCGCCAGGTGCTCCTCCGCTTGGGGCACCGCCACCGCATGGTGCACAACCCCCGCATGCTGGGCCACCTCCGCATGGCGCACCGCCTCCACACGCACTGCCACCACCACACGGCCCTCCGCAAGGTCCTCCACCACATGGCGCACCGCCACCCGCAGGACCCCCACCACATGGTGCACCTCCCCAAGGAGCACCCCCACACGGTGCTCCACCGCATGGAGCTCCTCAAGGAGGGCCGCCTCCACATATGGCCTATGGCGCCCCTCCCCCACATCACGGCGCACCACCTTCACACGGAATGCCGCCGCCTCATGGTGGACCACCGCCACATGGAGCCCCACCGCCGCATGGCGCCCCACCACCACATGGGGCACCACCGCCGCATGGCATGCCGCCAGGGTGCATGCCTCAGGAAAGTTCAAGTTTCTGTGAGTGCTAACATGCAACCTGTTCATCACGACCACCCTCACCAACATCATCGTTTGCCTTGTCATTCATTGTTGCCAACATTTTCCGGGGTCCCATTTGACAAAGCTTTTAGCTTGCAAAGACAGGGACACAACAAAGTAGAGGTAGCTATGGTGCATTGCTGCATCAACAGCGCGGCAAGGCCGCCATGTGCTGTTTATTGTAGCCTTGCTGAGGCATCCGCCTCCTGGACAGGCCGACAGGGCGAAGAAGAGCAGGGGGTTGCCAAGGGGCAACTGGCTTTTAGTCTCACATTCAGATTCATGTTGGGCTCTCCAAAGCAAGCAGCGGTAGCATTGCTCTTGCACGGTCTACTTATGTGGAAAACTTGTGAGGGGAAGGCAGCGACTGAATTATCCCACTGTTCAAGATCTAGTTGACACCAGCAGCACTCTGATTGCTATTTGCCATTTTCACTGCCGAGTCGGGATGCTGACTGTCATTGGTAGTCGGGGAGAGGCAGAATGTTTAACGGAAGGATGCACGAGAAGCCAGACGAAGAAAATCGTTCGCACACTCCAAAACCAGTCTTCCTATACACTAAGGTTTGATGCCTGTGTGCAGAAGTCTCAAGAATCAACCCCCAAAAAGCTTTACCCGCCCCAATCTGTGGCGGCTCAGCATGTTTAACGATCCTTGTAGTATCCTCATAAGCCAAGCTAGATGGCTGATTATTCGGCCAGCGGGACAGGAACCTGATCATGGCGACTAATCATACGTGTTCTATGCAGACAGGCCCCAGGCGCGCCGTATGGACCAGCAGATGCCTCAGATGAGCGAATGTCAACACGATAGATGGAGGATCTTCCAGCGCGGCCTAACAGCCTTACTGCAGGAATGTACAAGAGGTCTATATCCCTTTCGCAAATTGGAAGCCCACAAGAAATGGCGCCTGTAGATCAGATGACGTACTTGTTGTAGCTGAGACCCTCGCCCCTAGTTGCAGGTGCTTGAAGTTGCGTTTGGACCGCAGATTGCAACATTGTGCGTGCGGGAATTTGCCAAAATTAAGGGTGCCATTTTGGGGGTCCCCATTGTAAGGGCTATAGTATTTAGGGGTCTATGTTGGGGTCCACCTGTGTGGGGAACTACCATGTGTACTGTCGAGTACTCTTCTCCCCTTTACTTATCAACACTGATTATAACAATCCCTCACATTTTGTTGGGCGTTCTGTATGCTAATGGACAGTATCAGACTTGGAGGCTACCTGGACCTTAGTGGATGCATCCTACACTACAAGGCCTACATCCCAAAATCCTGAATTTCTTAGATCTTGACGAGTTCTGAACTGAAAGCCTAGAGGCAGGCTCTGGAACCTGAGGGGCGAGGTGAGTTGTCACCACGTCGCTTAGCACCTGGCACCCCAGCAACCAAAGCCATCGTGTCTTGCAACCCTCTTGAAATGGGGCCACTGCTTGAATCATGGTTTTGAGACCCAATACCAACTGGTTTCATCTTACTTGCGGCAGACCTGGGAAGAGACAAGCTGAGAGAGGTGTGTTTTTGTTGTGGTTGTTGTTGTTGTTGGTTAAGGCCTACACTGCGAACCCGTTGTAATACATTAAAAAAGAAGAACCGGCGCGCGCGCGCGCTAGCGCGCGCGCCGCCGGCCAAAAACGAACATTTCAGCAAGAAGTGCCGCAACCGGGCTCGAATCATCGATTTTCAGCTGGTTTCGGAGCTACAGCGCGTGATTCAGCGGAGATCTGGCAGCTGCCCATGAAAAGTGCCAGGGGGAAGGCCAAAGGTAGGAATTGCAGCATTCTCTACACATTGCATCGGAATTGCAGCGTTCTCTGCCCGTTTGGTGCTTTTTTGGTTCGTTCTGGAGCTAAGGAAGGCAGTTTGGGCAAACTTGGCAGCTGCCCATGAAAAGTGCAAGGGTGAAGGCCAAGGGTAGGAAGTGCACGCATTCTTCACCCGTTTGGTCGCTTTTTGGAGGGTTGTGGAGCCAGGGAAGGCGGTTTGGGGAAACTTGGCTGCTGTCCAGGAATAGTGCGAGGGGGAAGGCAAAGGGTAGGAATTGCAGCATTCTTTGTCCGTTCGGTCGTTTTTTGGTTGGTTCTGGAGCCAGGGAGGGCAGTTTGTTCAGTCAAGATGTATGGGAAGGTTTTGCATCTTCCCAAACGGCCCGCCCTGTGTCCAGAAA